>JADLZL010007947.1:0-294319 GCA_015844335.1 Chrysopogon serrulatus
CAGATGTTAATATCTTAATCGGACATTTAGCCATTTTACTTTGCAACGGTTTGATCTACTTTTTGTTCTGGCCGATAAAGCGTGCGTTCAAACTAGGAATGCGTTAAATGCAGGTCACTAGCTTCTTTCGGTCCTACCTTTTGCAGTGCATCAAGTTGCTCGGATCGTGACGTGTCGATACGAATCTAGCTATCAATATATCAGTCAGATACTAAATTAAAAAACCACCATATTTTACTTTTCACAAGGCCATGGTACGAATCTATATTCCGTCCATAACGTAAGACTCAAATGGTCTGTATCCATATGAATCAAAATGTTTGCACATCGTCTAACCATGGTTTAGAGTTCATTGTAAGATGTACTGAAACCGGTGACATGACCCTTATATAATCTCTAGGTCACAGGTCGTCTAGATAATGGTGCAAAAAATGTACATAAGAACTTACTCATAGACTCAGTTTTTGTTAAGGACATAACTAATATGTCGGCTCTAAAATTACATTAGATTGGTTTTGTAGAAGTTAATTAGTAGCCAATATGCTAAAAGATTTTAGAGTTTGCATATTTTAAAGGTTATTGTAGAGCCCAATTTAACCCCCTTGCCCCTTTTTGGGCCATTGGATCCATATAAGAGCGAAGTCAGGAAAAATGTTCACGGGATCAAGATATGAGTAACTTATAGGTTGCAATGTTATTTTAAACACTAAACGGTAAACAATCAAATCATATTTGGTGAACCATTCATGTTGACACCGTTGTTGTTGAAATACTATTAAAAGTCAAGAGTGTAAAACCAGCTATCAGCGTCCTAAAAGAGTTAAAACCTTAAGGCCTCACATTTTGGACTAGATTGTGTTAATTAGAAATTGCAAAATAGGGTTTCTGGACAGGCAGACAGCAGATTGACAGTCGCAGCCGGTGATCGGCAAGTCATCAACTGAGATTTGCAACTACCGTCTTTAGGACGCGAGATGGAAAACGATCGAGAAGGCCACTGGTCGCTGGGCACCGGCACCGCTTGCCAAATGCGAGAATATCTGAAGATGAAACTATAACTACGCAATCCTCCCTCCTCCCTTGGCGAAGCTAGAGTAAGGAGGTGTTTGGAATTATTCTATAAACTTCATCAGTTCACCGTGCAACAACTCCTCAAAAACCTAGAGTTTATGGAGTATCTCTTTAGATGCTCTCACAACTCCACCCTTTTTTCTAGAGTTGCATGCATGGGTTGAAACCGTCGACTAAAAAACATGGAGCGGAACTGAAAAATATGAAGCGGAGCGTCCCAAACACCCCTAAGATAGGGGGTGTGCGTAACTTGTGGGTGTCTGGGACATTTTTCATAGGGGTGCATATATGATGAAAATTTAGACTTTATCACTATTTTATCAACCATAGGGGGTGCCTTGACACCATCAACTGCCTATGTAGCTTCGCGCCTGGTTGTAGCGGAGCCTAGAGGCAACATTTAGCCTTCGGGCTGCTGCTGTCCACCGGCTGCTAGCAATTAGCATTCACGTAAGACTGTCCATGTACTCGATCTTTGAAACTTTTTTCAACCGACATCTCATACCGGTGCCTGAACTAATATAAACTCACAACGTCGGCATCGATGCCTGTAAAAGTATGTGGGTCTAGTCATGTCAGAACTAACAGGAAGAGGTGCATGCGAAAAGATGCAGGTGAGGACGAAATTTGAAAGAAAATGTTTTTTATTTGCCAAGCATCGAGGAGCGAACATGACACGGTGCTTGGTTTTTTGTATTCAGCATCGCCTCACACAGTGTATACATCGATGCTTGGTTAGGGAGAGAGAATGTTTCAGACATCGGTGTGAAAGGCACATTGTGGGTAGTCTAACGTAATCATGTTCCGGCTCCTAGGGAGCGAGAAGATGGGCCGGACTGCTGCTTCTTTTGCCAATTTTTGGGGTGAAACATATTTTCTACCGATGTCTAACGTGGTGAAAAATCGCTGCCTATAAGAAGTTTCTCCCTCCGTCTTAAAATTATAGTCACTTTGGTTGTATGCGTGTCATAAGTTTGACTCGATTTATAAAAATTACGTGCAATATTTATATCTCCAAATAAATTTGTTAAATAACTAGATTCAAATATCTTTTTTGATAATACTAATTATGATATTAATGATGATATTTATTATTTATAAAAAATTATTGGCAATTGTTTCTCCGAAAACGAAAATAACAAAATTATGGGACGGAGTACAGCAAAGTCGTCGGTGTCAACAGACCCTAACGGCGTACATGTAGCTTCGCCCCTTCCTTGCAACAATAGTGCTCAGTGTTTTTGTCTTCTCCATGGATGCATCTCTAGGACATATCACACCGTCTTTGTGGATGTTAGTCTGCATGGAAATTTTGATGCTTGTGCAAGACTGGGGTACTTTTTGTTCTACAGGTGTCACTTGCTCTCTCATAGTGTAGTAGTGAAATCGGACCTGCTTTGATGTAAGGTTCGTTAGAGCACGATAATGATAACATGATGCAATCTCTTCCTTACAGTCAGGAATAGTCTCGTAGAGGCTATGTGGATTGAGGGCTTTGGGTGATGCAATCTCTTCCTCACCGTTGTGTGTTAGTGCGTGATTCAGGTTAGTCATCGACACTTCCTCACCGTTGTGTGTTAGTGCGTGATTCAGGTTAGTCATCTACACTTGTACTTAGGTTTTCATCAATTTTCCTTAATACACCATTCAAATATGGTTTTCGATCTAGTATTTTTTATAAACTTGATCAACTTTTTTTTTTCTAAATTCCTTAATATATACCGTTTACCGTTCATGTATGGTTTATGGTCTTCTTTTTATATATAATAAACCATGTCAGCTCTTCTCCACATACAAGAACGGGAACTTTGTGCTTTTTTCAGAGGTCGCTTCGAACGGCGTTGGGAATTGACGCAGGCAACCACATGAACTGATAACGATGGTCAATGGTGATGTAGCACTATAAGATACTGTAATAAGATGTTACAAACAAGGCAGGCCAGTAGCAAGAACGAACTTATACAGCATAAATAATCTGAAACGGGATTCATTGATTGGTGAGCACAGTTCGACTCTCTACATCATACAGGCCGCAAAATGGTACACACATGTGGAGGCAGACAAAAACATGATTCTCAGCCTCACTCAGGGCCTCAAGGGCAGGACAGTCAAGGAACCAACCTGACTGATGATCAATGCAACGAAGCAACAGAGAAAAACAAATACGATCCTCTGCTGACCAATGCTCTGATAAAAGGCACACTGTTGGAACAAGGTTTTCTGTGACTTGACTTGCATTTTCCACTCAGGTTGCATTTTCCACTCAGGGATATTGGGTACAATTCGTCCAGCACCCAAAAGGCTGGACTTCCAACAACGATCTTCCTTAGCTGATAGTAACAGAGCACAATGTTTGCTGTTGTCACTTCAGGGTTTTGAATGATCGATGGGTTTATCAGGGACTGAAAGTTCATCCTTGAGCATAAAGGACAGATCATGCATCTGAGCAAGCAACTGTTCCACATTTGTATTTGCAGGCTCTGGTTTATTAGTTGGCCATAATGAAGATAGTGAATCAACATCACCTATCTGCTGCACTCCGTTTGTACTGCACACATTGAAAATAGTGGTATTAACAATGGGATCATTTGAGATAAACATTATATTACATAACATAATGGAAGAGATCTCGCAAACACCTAGTTCTAGCACATCTGAAAATGATTCCAATGACCAAGGAAGATTAGGTCAACATAACTAAACATGTACTGACTACAATACTACAGTACTGGATGAGAAAGCTGAGTGGGGTAAACAAGACCTCTGTGGACAGGCTTAGCTTGGACTATTTTTTACAACAGTCTTTCCCTGCACTCAACTAAACCTTAGGTTTAATCATTAAAAGCCAGGAAAACTAAATAGAAATCAAAGTTCAGAGAAGCACGACAGCTTATGGCACCATGTACCATATTTCTAAAGTCCCACAGACCAGTTATATTTGCCTTATCATATTAAGGAACTACACGTGTTTCTTTTTTAAACAAGTATTGTAATTCCCTCTAATTAAGCAGCACAATTTAGAAGCTTTGAGGTTTGCTAGTTTGGCTAACTTGGTCCTTCGGAAAAATACACATAGTTTGAACAATTGGACATTATTAGAAATATAAATAATTGATTATCCAGTTCTTCCCATACCATAAACAATAAGATTTTATCCTCAAGCGAATAGGTTTACATGATCATAATCCATAAATCACTAACCTTTTCAAGTGGTCATCAGATGGAAATGCTTTTGCTTCATTAGAAGCCTCCTTTTTATCCTTCAAGTTTTCGGATGAAGCTAACTGCAAAACACTCCCAAATTCTAGCCCTCCAAAAGCATCAGGCTTTGATGCTGAAGTTATATCAAATAATGAAGCATCTGAAGAAAGTTGTGAAGTTGTTTGCTGTGGACGGAGTTTTGGAAATCTTGCCAGTCATCAAATAGATCATTATTTTCACTTATCTGTTCAAGTTTCTTTTCATTAGCATGACTTGAGGCCCATAAGTCCAAAGTTTCAGCCCCTGAAGGATCTTTCACGAGGTGCCCTTCAACAGGAATTTTAGTACTTCTCTGAGCTTGATCGAAACTGGCAAAATCCTGCCATCCATCAGATGAGGCATTAGTTCTCCCAACAACATCACTGCTTTTAGATTCCTTGTGGTTGCTGGTAAGCCACAAATCTAAGGAATCATTTTCTTTAGCCGGTTCAGGTGACACGCTACTTGGCTCCCTCCCAAGACTAGACATATTTTCTTGCAGGTGACCTGATTTAGTAAAATCTTGCCAAATATCAAATGTGTCGCCTTCTATATTTGTTGAGGATATTTTTGCGGCATCATTACTGCTGCCATTTGCCCACGATTGAACAGAAACAGTTCCATCATGCTGCTCAAATGGAACACTTGTCATTTCTGCACCAGCGCTAGATGAATTTTGCTGTGCCTGATCTGAACCAGTGAAACCTTGCCAATCGTCCAACATGTTATTTTCATTCACGGTACCAGTGTTTTTGGCTCCCTAAAATCTCCAATGAACCAAGAGTCCATGTCTGCTTCTTTGTGACTAGCTTTTGGGACCTCCATCATGTCCCTAGTTTGATTCAACGAAGTGTCCTGGACTTGACTGGTGGTAGTAAAATCTTGCCAATCATCAAAAGAATCATTTGTTTCCTTAACCATTTCTGCAGCGTTTTGTGCTTCAACATTGCCCACAGGCCACTGAACAACAGGATTAACTTCTGAAGAATGTTGATGCGAGATGCTGCTCATTGTCTCTTCAACTCCAGCTGGTCTCACCAAATTTAGTCCACAACCACTTGTTCGCTCCACAGATGTCACAAAATCTCTTCCTTGACCAGACACAGAAGCAAAAGCTTGCCATTCATTTGAGGAGTCTTCGATAACATTATTGGGTGATTCCTTGCTGCCTACTGGCCAGGGATCTATTACATCCTTTTCAGATGAATCACTCTTTAAAGGTTCCTCCATATGTTCTTCTGCATTTGATAGGCTGCCATGATTACCACTTGCTGCAAATTCTTGCCATTCATCAAAAGCTTCATCATCATTGACTCCAGTATCATCCCTTCCATGTAACTGATCGCTCTTAGCAAAATTCATGTGGAGAGAGGATCCAGTGAACTCAGGAGCACTGTTGCTCTCAAAGATAGGCTGGGCAACCTTTTCATTAGAAAGGTCATCACCAAATAATGTGCCACTTTCTGAAGCCAAATCTTCTGAATGATGTTCTAGGATGGCACTTCTCGTATTTGTTTTATTTTCAGTACCTACTACAGGTTTGATGGCAGTCTCTGAAGCTGGGAAACTAAAAGACTCGGCCGCAGAAGAGCTCTTAAATAGATCAGGTTGCTTGGAGTTTTTGGCAGCACTTTCTGAACTAGCTGACTGAAAATCAGCATCCCAACTTGCAAATGCTGGAGTAGCTTCAATCTGATTTGTTGTTTGAGAACTAATTAAGCTATTAGATGCAGCATGCACCTCCAATCTAGATTCATGGCTTTTATTATCTGTTCTTTTCTTTTCCTGCTCCACATTATGAGTTTGCGGAAGAGAAGCAGAAGTCATCTCTTCTTTTCTTTCAATGAAAAATGAATCTAGGTTAGCAGCAGATAAATTTAGTGTATCCACAGAAGATGACTGCTCCTCTGTTATGGAACTTGCAGATGTTTCCTTGTTTTCAGGGAGGCAAGTGATTTTTAAGTCCAGTAGATCAGATAAGATCATCCCACTGTTTGGTGGTGGTGCGCCCTTGCTTTTATTCGAAGCTGTAGTATCAGTATCAAATTCTGCAAACTCCTGAATGAAAAAAGAAGAGAAGTGGAAAAAAAAAAATCTTTCATCAGCTATGAATAGAAACAGGATTGAACTTCAGAAACGAGACTATGCTTCCAGCCTACTTTGAATGTAAAGAGAAGAACTAGGGCAACGATATCAATACACGTAAATTCACCACAGATCTATCATACTGGAAGATTCAGTCTTATTAAAATCAGTCCATAATTACAATGCATGCAAGATCAATGTCTGTTAAACAGCATGCATTCCACAAATGGCTTTTACACATTAATGAATATATAGTGAGTGAGTGAGCAAGTAAAGCACCATATGCGAATGGTGTAGTAGTCAACTACAAACAAACAGGTAAGGAGGTATGCATGGATATCCAACAATATCAAGCATTCTCTACACCCAAAAAAATTCTATCCAATTCAGTTCTAAATCAATATTGGTCTTACATATACAAAAACAAGATTTGATATATAAGTGACGATTTTGTGCTAAATGAAGCCAGATATTTATATTCAACTATCAGATTTACTTTGATACCAGTACATCATAGAGGCTCTTAGATCCCATACGACTGTTAGATCCCATATGACTGTTATATGGGGCTCCACCTATGAAAGCAGAATGCCGCAAGGAAGCGGCGGGAATTTCAGTGTGATCAAGGGGATTCAGAACCAGAAGGAAGGCACCATCAGAAATTAGCAGCTTGCCAATTATAATTCATTTAAATTAGGAGATTTGTTTGGGTTGTTCCCTAATTGGCCTTGGTGGTTGAGGGATTTTGATTGTAAGCTCATCTATATAATGAACAACACTGAAGAAATACGGCAAGCAAGAATTTGATCTTCTTTTACCCCTCTGTTTCTGTGTGTGCTCTGCCTCTCCACGCCATCCTGTTGAGCATCACCACGACCACGCACTCACCACCACAGCCAAGCACCCAGCATAGCAAGTTTAAATTCTAGGTAAGAAAATGGTATCCCGTGGCGTGTTCGGCCAGAGCAGATTCTCCATTGAACTTGACTGGATGAATGGGCAAGTGTTTTAGGGTCTGTTTGGCATTGGCATTTAACAGCTGCTGTGGGCAGCTAGTAAAAAAATGGCTTAAAATAAGCCTGAGCCATGCCAAACAGAGCCTAATTAGGAATAGATGAAATACCAGTTTAGTAAGGAAAGTAGTAGGTAAATCTTTCGTTCTAATCAGAAACTGTGAATTTGTGCCCAAATGTGCACACAAAATTTCTAAATAGACTTGCTGCAAATTTTGTTTGATGCCATTTGAGACTATTAAGAGATTTGGCAACTAGATTGCAGGTAAAATTACTCTAGAATATGTATTAAAGTTGCTGCTGCCAAAAGGCTATCATGATTCATATGGTAAGCTAAACTAACTCAGAATTCATATGGTAACTTCTGAGCAGGCCACTCAGAACACACTAAACAAAACATACAGGACGGCTGACTCTCCATCTAAGCCCCTGAACTAACTGAAAGGGGTTCACCTAATTAAAGGAGATTGCCAAGAAGGAGATAAATCCTTTTAATCAAACAATCAACAAAAATAGATAAGTAATTGCAAAGGAGAGTGGAAAAGAAGTTTCTAGTTATAGTGACATAATGTCCAACTAAATCTAATGCATTACATCGGCAACAGCTTCAAGAAAACAGAGATCATAATATCCAAATTGAGTTAATGCATTCACTAGTGCAATGATGATCACTGCAGAAGTCCGTTGGAATATGAAAGATATAAGCATATGAAAGTCCAAATTTTACTAGCTTTGGCTAATGTAACATGTCTCCAACCTCATTAGAATGCCTTATTTTGTACTGCACTTGCCTCATAACTCAAAACCCTAGCAGAGTATTTCTTTCATGGCTCTTGAATTCTGAGCAAATGTAAATTTCAAACATGTTCTACTATTCATACTGACCCGTTAGCACCGGACATTTCTCTAGCTACTTGATACTTCTTAGAGATAAACACTACATAATAAGTAAAAAAATGTGCAACAGCAATTCCGCAAGCAGTTCAATTAGAAGTCCTCCAGGAGCATATCATCCACTTCTTTCCCGAATGCCTTGGCTCAGCTTTGCTAGAAAGAAGTGCTCACAGATCCTAAGCAACACGAATCAAGTCTACAGATTCTTAGCCTTAATAATGTAGGAAGGAAAGCTCACGGATCCGTCGAGTCCAAGCGAGCCGAGCAGCCACCGGTAGGCCGGGCCGTCACGGAAGGCGATGCCGCCGCTTCCACCGCCTTCGGCCTCCTCCCCACGCCTGTGACACCCGCAGTAGGCGCAGAGCGCAGACTGCGCACCGCGCAGGAGCCCTCCCGCGGCCCCGCAGCGCACGCATCGGAGCTCCGCCGAGGCGGAGGCGGCGCCCGAGTCGAAGGCTGCGACGGCGTCGGCGACGGTGGGGAAGGGAGGGGCGGGTGCATCTTCTGCAGAAGGGGCGAAGGTGGCCTCGCGGAGCGAGGACTGGAGGCGGTGGATGACGGCGGTGGGGATCTCCATCGGCGGGGGAGGAGTGTGCTGGCATGGAATTCAGATCTCTCCCGGTCCCTGGCTGTGTTGGGCAGTTGGGGTTGGCGCTTCGTCCTCGTCTCTCTTCCCGTGGCCGTGGGACGTGACAAGTTAGCGGCAACCGTCTGACAAAGAATTTTTTTTTATTTTTAACTGAATTTTCGAAGATATTTTAAAAAAAATTTGGTTGGAAACTTATTTCTGCGTCTGACCTTTTGTCGCGCCACGAGTAAAAGCGCTGTAGAACTGAAGGCAGCGCCATGCATGCATGCGGCGCGATTCACCACCCCGGCGTGGCACTCTCGCTTCTGCTGGTGGCGTGTCACAGGTGACATGGCAGGAATGTCGCGCCCACACATGCACGGCGCGGTTCCCTTGATCGCGCCACAGCATAGGGCGCGGTCTGCCTTTACGTCGCGTCACTCTAGAGCACTCCTATTTCCTCCGGACACGCGCGGGATCGGGACTGGACAGACCCTGTGCAGTAGGCATGACCTGTCATGCTTCATAGGAGTACTACTCTACATGATGAGTAGGTGCAGGCCGACCTACTATAATGAGCTGCCAAGTCAAGGCCAGATACAGTATCTCGTTCAGATACTGTTGTACTCTAGCAACTGCGGGGCGGCTCCAAGGGTCACCGTGATGTGCGGAGCACTAATCAATCCTTCTACGAGTTGTCCCAACCTCTAATGCCATCATACACCTGTAGTTAGACGTGTAAACGTGCAAATCTCTCTTCTTCTAGTATACTCTCTCCATCCTAAAATAGCTGGTTATTTTCACTTCTTCAAAAATAATTTTAACTAAATATATTTATATTATATAATTAATATTATTGAAAAGATATTTGAATCTATTTTTTTTAATAATTTTATTTAAAGATATAAATATCATAAATATTTGTTATAGATTGAGTTAAACTTATGAACACCTGATGATCTTTTTAAACGAAGGAAGTACTGTACTGGTACCTAGTACTACGGATACTTTTGCATGGCTGTATGGTAGAGCTGCTGCTGCTGCCACCTCGCTTATATACTAGAAGGAAACCTCTGCTCTGTGGTAAATTTGCTGCTGACATTACATCTTACTATATCATATTTTACTATTTCTATTTAGGTGTAAGTTTTGTATTTTATCGGTGTAAATTAATTATTCATATATGTGAAAGATCAGAATTATTTGAACAGATATTCTTTTTTGTTCTATGTAGTTTTATTTAGTTCTTCTTTGAAATTTTCTAATTTGACTCTCATTAAAATAATCGGACTAACTTTTTTTTATTTTGTTTGTTTAACATTTGTATCATTTAGATTATTTTTTCATTTGATCTGGTTTTAGTGATTATGACAATCGAGTGTTACAGAGATAATAAAAACAGTCAATTTCTAAGGGCCTAGCACGAAGAGTTAAGAGACTACGGGTGTTTTTTTCTCGCAAAAAGTTTAATCATGTCACATCGAATCCTTAAGTATGTATCTCTAATAATAAATAAATCATAACAACATAGATGATATTTTATATTTGATTTCTAGAAAATACGTATAATATTTATATCTCTAAATAAATTTGTTAAAAAATAGATTTAAAATTTTTTAATAATATTAATTTTATACCATAAGTAATAATAGTTTTAATATATTTAGTCAAAGTTGTTTCTTAGCTAACGAAAACAAAAAGTTATTTTAGGGCGTTCTAGGGAGCGGTCAATCAAATTAAACACCTATTGGTCCTAACTATTTCATAATCTATGTATTCCAATAGCAACATGGAGCGGCTGTAAAAATTTGACTGTATCGACCACCATCATGGCCGGCCACCACTCCCAAGTCCCCATGTGGTGATGCTACTGGACATAGACAGCGCGTAGCCCGAGCCTGCCAACGGCATGCACGGCATAGCTTGGATGGTATGGGAGGGCTGACATGCGTCAGAATACATGCTAGGGCCTTGTTCAGTTCATAAATGTTAGAAAAAGTTGTAATTATAGCATTTTATTTGTATTTGATAAATATTGTCTAATCGTGACCCAACTAGGCTCAAAAGATTCGTCTCGTGATTTACAACAAAACTGTGTAATTAGTTATTTTTTTACTAACATTTAATGCTCCATATATACGGGTATAAATTGATGTGATGGAGAGAGAGTGGAAAAACTTGTAATTTCCATGGGAAGTGAACAAGGCCTAGGCCTTCGCCTTGTTCGGTAACCAAAGTTTCAACTTTTTCCACTCTCTCCATCACATCAATTTTTACCCGTATGTATAGAGCATTAAATATAAGTAAAAAATAACTAATTACGCAGTTTAGTTGTAAATCGCGAGGCGAATCTTTTGAACCTAGTTGGACCGATTGGACAATATTTGCCAAATAAACGAAAACGCTACTATTCATCGGATGCAAGTTTTTTGCAATCCAAACAAGGCCCTTGTTCAGTTAAGTGAAAAATTTGCATTCCCTACACTATAGCGTTTCGTTTGTATTTGACAAATATTGTCAATCGTGGCCCAACTAGGCTCAAAAAGATTCATCTCGTGATTTACAACTAAACCGTATAATTAGTTATTTTTTACTAACATTTAATGCTCCATACATGCGGGTAGAAATTGATGTGACGGAGAGAGTGGGATTATTGCAACTTTAGATTTTGCAACTGAACAAGGCCCTAGTCAATAGGAGTACTACTACTCGTACTGTAGAACACCTGTGCTCTCGGTCATGGTTGCATGCATGCACAACTTTTCATGGTTGAGAGTACCGCGCCCTATGCTGTGGCGCGATCAAGGGAACCGCGCCATGGATGGTGGCGCGACATCCTGCCACGTCACCTGTGATACGTCATTGCGGGGAAGCGAGGGTGCCTTATTTGGGAAGCGAACGCGCCGACATGCATGCGGCCGCGGTCTTCGATTCAGCGCCCGTTAATTGCGCTACAAAAAGGGTTATATGCAGAAATAAGTTTGGAACCTAGTTTTTTTTAAAATATCTTCAAAAAATCAGTTAAAAATAAAAAAATTCTGACAAATGGGTTTGCTCGTTTGCACCGAGCCACACAGGTAGCCTAGGCTCATCATTGGGGTGGGCTTCATTTTTTGGTTTTAAAGGCCAGCCTCAATACCATTTGATATATGAAACGTTTGAACGTGGTTTCGAAATGTTAGAAATAGGGATGAAACTGCACTAAGGGCGTCCTCGACGAGGAGAATTGAATCACTAGCTAGGAGGATTAAAAAATTGATTTGACCGATAACTTAAGTTGGAGTGGATCAGCATGTCGAGAGGCAGAAAAACATCATCAGGAAATGTGCGAGCTGAGCGATTTCCTTCTCGCTAGCATTGTGGATTTCTTTTCTCTTCCTTCTCCTGTTTGGTTCAGTGCCCTCCTAGCTAGCTGAGCTGGACACCATTAGGGACGCCCTAAGAGCAATTTTGTGTTTTATCCCGTCGCGAGTCTGCCACCGTCAAGAGACCGCAGCCATCGCACGGTCGCGAGTTTGCTGCCGTGGTGAAGTTGCGCTGGCCCGCCGCATTCTGCGTGCTCCGATGAAGTCACGCTGGCCCGCCGCATCGCGCCGCCTGCTGCGATCGCGCTAGCCTGCCGCAGTAAAGTCACGCTGGCCTTTCGCGGGCTCTCGCAGCAGTCAGCACCACCACCAAGTACGACAACCATCACTGGCCAGGGCCGGCCCCATCAGAGCTTGCATTACAAACCACCACCACCGTACCACTACCCAACCATCGTGGTCTGGTAGGTGATGGACTTGATGGGATTGCAGCAGCATGTCCGGCGGTGCCCCGTTAGCCAAGACTGTCCGCGAGTGAAGCCGTCCGCGAGCTAGCGCCGCGAGCGCCACGAGGTCTCTGCGTCTGCTGCGAGTCACAAGGCCATCCACGTCCAATGTCGTCCGCGTCCGCCGCGAGTCGCAAGGCCGTCCGCGTCGGACGCGAGTCGCAAGGCCGTCCGCGTCCGCCGCGAGTCGCAAGGCCGTTCACGTATGCCGCGAGGCCGTCTGCGTCCGCGGCGAGTCCGTTAGCGAGCGCCGTGAGGCCGTCTGTGTCCGTCGGAGCGCCGTGAGGCCGTCTGTGTCCGTTGCGAGGGGCATCTGGCCACGAGTGCTAGTGACGCCGTCCGCCGCGAGTTCGCTCGAGCACGGAGAAGAGAGGAAAGATAGAGATAAGTGGGACAATAAAATAATAAAATAATTATGAAATTGTATAATGAAACTTTTGTACTGGGAGAGAGTTCAGTTTTATATCAAAGTTTCACACACTGAAAAAATAGAAGGTGAAACTTGCTATTGAAACTGAACTGAGGCCTTTTTCTCGTCATATTCGTTAATTTCTTTGATCCAGTGTGGCTGGCCGCAGCTTCTGGGTAGGATAGCGGCGGTGACGACGGCGAGCTGAGCTCCTCTAACTGGTGTCAACCTAAACTCCTCCTTACGATCTGGACGAGTTTTTTTTTTTTATTTGATTGGCGATCTAATCTCTACAAATAATCTCTTCTCTACAAATCTCTACTACAAATACAAATAAAAAGAATAAGGGAGGGAGATTTCGCCGTGCGGTCAAAAAAAACATAGTAACAATCGTTCGGCCTCTTCATGCGAAAGGAAACTATTATTATTTTCTCTAATGCGGGAAGAACACATTCCTAAAAATTCAGCTTGCCTCGCATCGTAAGTCTCGGCGACTCGAGGCCAACGCGCCCGGAAGCCCGCCCGGCGCCACTCGTCCGGGCCGCCGCCGCCGCCCTCGCCGGCGGCGGTGGCCCCGAGAGGCGCTAACAAGGCCACCCACCCGCGCAGCTCGCGAGGCCTCCTCTCCCAGACCTCCCTCTCTCCCCTACATTTCCTCATTGGCTTGGCGGCCGCCTTGATGCGTCAGGCGGATCCGGCGCCTCCATAACCGGATCCAGCCGTCAGCGGCAACCCCTCCCCCTCGGTACCAGCTGCTTCCAGATCGGCCGGCATCATTGCCTAGGGTTCCGTCGGCGGCGGCGGCATAGCCGGCCCGGCCCGGCCGATACCGTCTTGTAGCGGCCTCAGCCCGTAACGGCCGGCGAAGCAGCGCGGCCCGGCGTGGGCGTGCTGCCCAGCGAAAGGCAGCCCCTCTGGCTGGCCGTGGGTTTGGTGTGGCTGCGGCCGCCGGCGGCGCTCAGCTCCCCCTCGGGGTGGGCGGCAGTAAAGCGGTGTCGCGGGCCCCACTGCCAAGCCCATCCTCCACCACCGCCGCTCCTCGGCAGGTTGTGAGGCAGACCAGGCCTTTGGCGGTTCCACCCTCCCCTCCGGTTTTGGCCTGGCGCAAACTGGCGGCGATCAACTTGAAAACCGGGTCCGGCGACGTCTCGGCCGGCGGTACTCTTACGCATGAGTGAAAACCCCCAGGCCTGCGCTTAGGATGCGGCCCGCGGTGGCGGCGCCGGCGTCAACCTTCTGAAAGCGTTGTAAGCTTTTCTTCTTTGTAACACCTCAAGTGTTAAGCATGCATTAGGCCATAATTAATTAACTTTAATCATCATTAGCATGGCATGATCATCTTTAGCATAAGCATGAACATCATTCCATGCAAACCCTAATTCAAGTCCTTTATTTCATGTGTTTGCATTTGAATGTTAATTGCTTGATCATGCTTGTTTAATTAGTTAATTAATTATCTTGTCAATTACTTGAGCAAGTTTGGATCTCAGTACCCAACTTTTGAAAAGTTTTAACAAAGTTTTATTGCAAAGGAAATTCCAAGTTTTAAAACAAAAGAATTCAAGTTGAAATTCCTTTTAAAAAGCCTTTCTCTAAATTCTAATTGTAATTCAAAATCTGTTGAGAATTTCGATTTGACTCTAAAGCAAAAGTTGTCCATTTCAAAAAGTTCTATAATTTCCATTTTTGGGCTCAACTTCTGGAAATGCTTTTAAATTGCACTTTTGGAGCACTTTTTAGGGGCTGGTTTTGAAAACAGTTTCAAAAAAAAAAGGAAACCGCTGGAACGGCGGGCCTTTTCGGCCCAAGCCGCCCAGAAAGCCAGCCCGCACCCCGCACCCGCTCGCCTGCGGGGGCGCGAACGCCGCGGGCGGCCGCGCCCGCCGGACGCGCTTACGCCCGCCCGCCGTCCGCCAACGCCAACCGCGTGGCGGGCCTGCACCCACCGACAGCGCCTACACACCGGGTCGGGGACGCTCCTGTCTCCCCCACTCACGCTCACCGCCCTCTCGCTCTCCCTCTCGCGGCAGCAAAGAAGCTGGGCAACAAGCTAGCAGCGGCGCGGGGCGAGCGCCCGCCGCCCGCCAGACCACCGCCACCCACGCCTGCGCAAAAAGCTCGCCGTCGCCAATTTCGAAGCTCGTGCGCCGCGTCTACGCCACAGCAGCGCGGAGGCCCAATCGGCGATTTCTCGCATAGCTGCCCATGGCGCCACCTCGCCGGCGCTTCGCGGCTTACCGCCGCGAACGCCACGCGCCCCGCCCTCGCCCTCGCCATCGCCATTGCGGCCGAGCCGCCGAGGTTCGTGCTGCGCCATTAGTGCGCCCCAATCGACCAATGAGGCCTCGGTACCGCTCCACCACCTCCGGAGTTGTCTCCGCCGCCTGGCCGCCATGCCAGCCGCCCGAGGCCTCGGTGCCCGATCCCTGCGCTAAGCCCCGGAAGGACTCCAGAGCGAATGTCATGGGCCGGAGCCTTGGCGCCCGCCGAGCCCCGCCCGTTGCGGGAACGGGCCACACCGCCGCCATGCAGTGCCGCTGCTGCCGCCGTGCATGCTCTCACCGCCGTTAAAGGCTCACCGCCGAAGCGAACCAATCGCACCACCCGACGCGTCTTGGGGGTGAGGAACACGTTGGTGTCCTCCGCGCCGCCGGAGATTCACCGTCGGCAATCGCCGCCCGGCCATGCGCCCCCCCCTCGGCTCGGCAAGGTGTGGGCCCTGGGCCGCGGGTCCTGGGCTTCAGTGGCTGCGGGTGCACTGGACCGGTGCACCTTGCACCTGGGTTTTCATTTGTTTTTTTTGAAAAACAATTTCCAAAAATGCTTTTAAATGCATTTTTATTCATAACTGCACATTGAGATCCAAATTTGATGAAAATTGTTGTGCTAGGTTTCTTGTGAGTAGATCTATCATGTAAAAATGTAAAATGCAAATTTTTGTGATATTTCCCCTGTGTAGTTTTATTTAATTGCTAAAAAGGCTAAAATCTGGTTTTATTCCTAGTAAATTGCATATAGCTTAAAAAATGTGATTCCTGTTTTGTTAGCTTTGTTATGTGATGTACTCTCTGAGAAAAATGAGTGTCATGCAATTCCTGTGTAAAAAAATTATTGAATGTGATTTAATTTTATTTTTAGGCTGTTTCTTGTTTAATTTATAGTAAATAAATTATGAGGAGTTATGGCTTGATAATTTTTAGTGACTGTTCTTGTGCTAATAAGCATCCATGAAAAATGTGAAATCTATTGTTGGATACTTTTCACTATGCAAAGTAATTAAATGTGCATTTCTGTCTTGTTACTTGTTGTTTTTGTGTAGGCCATGATATGCTATGAAATGTAATGAAAAATTTTATCATGAGTCCTTGTTGGCATGATGTAGCTACTGTAATTTTTATAGAATTTTATGGACTGTTTAAGAATAAGTCATAGTTCAAGTGCTAGTTTCACATGAAATGATGAGCCTTTTAATTAAATGCTTTAATGAGTTTTGCTACGCTTTTTGGAATAATCATGGTATGTATTTGTTGCTGGTACTTGTTGATGAATGGTATGACTGAAATATTCAGTTTGCATGAATTAGCTTAATGTTACACTTGTGTGTGTGTGCCCTCAAGACCCACCTTTCTTTATGCTCTTCTCTAAGTAGTTAGAGAAGAGATATGCACATACTCGATAAGTGAAGTAGATTGTTAGTAGAGAGGAGATATGCATCTACTCTATCAAATAGTATGTATGTGAGCACTCATGAGCATCATGCATCATCATGCCTTACTTATGCATTCGTTGCACTCACACATACGCACATGCATCATACAGGCTCGCGGGAGGAATCCCCTGTAATGGTGTCTGAGTCAAGAAGGAGATCCAAGCGTGCCGATCTTAAGCCCCTGCGCTTTGGAGAAAGGCAAGCCCCGGAGCATTTTCCTTACCTATGCTTTCTAACGGTCTAATTATGCTTTATGATTGTTGCATTAAGTATAGGAGTTGTGTGACACCGTTGATGCATTATATCCTTGCTTTACCATTGAATTATCCTACCTTGAAATACCCCTCGCTAGTCTAGGGCGAGTCACATGCTTAGCTTGCTTAGACGGTAGAAGCTCGGGTGATTTCGTCATCCGCGAGTATAGGTGGATACTTATGATTGATGGAAAGCTTATATTGATATCATCGGTTGATGGTTATAGTTGTGATAAATGGAGACAGGACGAGTCTTGTGGGGTTGTTGTTGAACCATAGTGATTCCGTCAGTGTCGATTAAGGACCGCATCGCAGTTGTTGTACCACAAGTCATATTGAACGCATGCCTCATACTTAGCCGGGCCGGATAAGCACTTCCGACCGCGGGTTTAACACTATCCGGGCGGTTCTCGATCCGCTCGCACCGCATCGGAGATGGATGGGGGACCACGGGGCCGAAGAGTAAGTCCGAGGTCCAAAGATGGTCAAACTAAGGCGGTCGGGCGGTCCCGGGTACGGTGGTTCCATGCGAGTCCGCGTGATTTATTCTTCCCGGATAAGTGCCACGGTGATGCGTAGCTCACCGACGGGTGAGTGTGGTTTGTATGAGGAATACCCCCCCGAGCTCGGTAGTAATCGATTCGAATCGCCATCGTTCTCGACAAAGTGAACACTTTGACTTATTTTGCAACATCGTAGTAATGTTTATGGAATGTGGTTAATGATGATGATGGGTTAAGCTAATGTTCATGATTATGGTTACTACTTGCTTAATCATGACTAATATACTATAATGATGCATAGTATAGGTGCTCACCTAGCATAAATAGGAATGGTTAAGCCGAGCTATCACTATAAAATGGTTACCACTTTGCTTTTTATGCAAAAAGAGTCAAGCTATCCCTAGATAAAGCCCTGTCATACTCCTTGGAGTCTTTTATTTTAAGTCGACGGGTAAGTCTAGCTGAGTACCTTCTCGTACTCGGGGTTTTTTCCCGCTTTTGTTGTTTGTGTAGATGGCCATACCTTCCACGGGTATTGTGAGACACTGCTATTATTCGGTGGATAGAAGGATCGGAGGGCATGGTCATTCTTATTATTCTTCCCACTTGCTTTTGTTGGATTGACGATGAGCTGGCCTTTGTATTTGAACTTTGTGTGTGGGTTGAGTTCCAAAGCTACTTTGTCTTCCGCTACTTTTATTCCCAACTAGGTTTGTAATAACTTTATTTCCGCTTTCGATGTTATCGAGCGATTTGTGAAATGTTGTAACGTGCGAATGGTGACGCTAAACTTGTGCGATCTTGGTTGATGATGTTTGGTTTGAAATCGCCGAGATTTCCGGACTACGAGGGTTTTATAACGGCTTAAGTGTGACAATCGCTTGCTTAGCAGTGATTTTTCACTTATGCTTTTATAAATTGGTCGGTTACATTACATTTTGGCCTTTTTGGGAGGAGCAATGGGAACGAAAGCTCCCGGGAGGCGCTCTCAACGAGGTTGGCGCTGCGGGCGTCATTTCCTTCCCTGAAGGCCCCGTTGATGCACCCTCTACGCCCTCTCCGACGTCGCTGGCGCCCACCGCCGCTGCTTGTCTTCACATTACTGCGCCGTGCGTGCTTCAGTTACGGTTGATGGTGTTGCCACCGTTGTCACCGCCGTCTGGTTTGGCCGCCCTCGGCCACGGACGCCCCGATTGGCTCCACCTCGGGCGGGCGCCGAGAGTGTGACGCCTCGTGGAATTGCGTGGGATGCGGTGACCGATCCCTTCATGTCTTACACCTCCCAAGCTGTAGGCGTAGCGTGCATTTGTTGTTTGGCGTGTTGGAGGGCTTCTCCTCTCTTTATTTTGTGTTCGTTGTGTTGTTTGGCCACTTGCTCTATGGTTATCGTGTTTGTGTGTTGCGTTGTACTCGCCGTGCTTTTCGGCCCCTTCTTTTTAATGAAAATGACACGTGAAGTCGTGTTCGAAAAAAATAATGCGAAAGGAAACTCCCGTCCGGTGGAAGGAAATTCAATTCCGTGCGATCCTGCAATTACGGAGCCACAACGGTGCATGCCAACAAGAATCGTGCATGTGCAATCAAGAAGGAAGCCATGCAACCAATCAAGAAGGAAACTACCGCCATCAATGCAATCAATCCGGCCATCAGCACCCTTTAGGATCAATGAGGCGAGAATTACATCACGCGATCACCACCTGACCATCGTGTGCAACCTTCGGCACTTGTCCCTTGCGTGCCGCCCTCACATGCTTGTCGTCCTCGACGCACACGGCGACGGCGCCGATCTGATCCGAGAAGCCCTCGACGGCAACTTTGCTGAGCCTGCTCGCCAAGTGGTTTGATGGCAACTTTGCTGAGCTCCCAGCGCAGATGACGGCGACACCTGCTCGCCACTATCTGTCCAAAGGCAGAGGCTTTGAACTGCTATGTCGCGAGGGCGAGGAGAATGATGAGATGGAGGAGGACGAGCAGGACAGCGGCATCGGCGGGGATCCCATCGCAATGGCTGTTGATTTTGCGGGCAGCGCATGGACGCTTTTCCCCGGCCAAGGGCATCGCGGGGGCCCGGGGGCAGCTCGGTCCCATCTGTGCAGCGCCGCCTCAATCTGGCGTGTGGGCTGGCAACCGCGCCGCCGTCGCTAACTATGCCTCTACCCATCGTGCGTCTCCTTTCCTTTTTCTCCCTTTCGTGGATCCTTCCTTCAGTAGATTCTTCCTTCCCTCGATCAAGTTGATCCTTCCTTCTGTTGATCCTGCTTCCCTCGGTCAAGTCCAGGAGTGCCTCAAGGCGCCCACCGCGGAGGCAGAGAGTTGACGAGGAGAATGACGAGATGGTAATCGTCACTTGTGAATCCTTGCAAGAGCAGATAGCAGAGGAGTAGAGTATTGTTTGACTGGATTTCCTAATCAGAGATCGGTTGCTCACATGATGGTTTGTCAAAGGAGATTGGAATTTATTGGTGAGTTCTCTGATCCAAATATTTTTTTTTTTTGACAAGAGATCCAAATATGTTTGTCGTGACTTCTCTGATCTAGCAGCTGCTCATCCCAACCAGAGAACGCTGCACTTGTGAATTGTGATCTTTCATTTTGGAACAGAGGAACCAATGTATATTGATAGATTGTTTATGAAGAATGTGTTAATCTTTTGCAGATAATCTCTCCTGGATGCTTGTTGCCGTGTACATAAACTCCACCTTCCAGGTACGATGAAGAATACACGATGCTGATATCGCCAATCACATTGCTTAACTGATTTAGCATAGCCAATTTACTTTCCATAGTTTTGATGTGGTATATAAATGCAGATGCAGGTACACAAAAGACCAATTGGCAAAAAAGGAAATATTAAAGAAAGAAAAATATATCGAACAGATGTTCAATTTTTATTTGTCTTTTGCTTGTGGCTACTGTGCTCCTATGCCAGTTCATTTCTTTATCTCTTGATTTTGATATATGTCTTGCATACATAGATCGGAGAAAATCAGAATACTCATTATGCGGCATGTGTGGTGCCATTAGTTTCTCCAATTTCACCCTTGTGCATCTGAGCAAGTTATACAATTTAAATATATGATTAATTACTCTCATTGTTGTCCAGCCATATCTACATGATCAGAGAGAGGGAGACTAGAGGGTCTATTATGGTCCACGGTTGCTGGCTACTGCAGGCAGTGGAAGAGTGAGGTGCATGAGGACAGAAATGTTTAAAGATGATAAAGATTTTTTTTTTTTTCCAGAACTTGAAAATAACAGGCTTGTTAGAATTGCTGAAAAGTTTATTTCCTCAAACTTGACAAATTTTATTGAAGGGATTGTTTATCTTACGAATTCGAAATTGGCATTATCCAACCAATGCATGTAACGTGGTGCAACTCCAAAGACTATCATGAGGGTTATAGGAATCAAGGGCCTCACCTTCTACCACCTCAAAATTTACCTTTCAGGTCTGCACCCTCGTGATCCAATATCCATTTTAGTTGTTTCTTGAAGTTGTTCCATTTTGCAATGTGCATGTCTAATTCAGAGTCTGGTGTTGAGTCCTCATGATTGGAATTCATAAATAATATTGAGTTCCTCATGTCTAATTTGGAGTATCTGGTGCTGCAGGTTCGGTTCAAAGTAATACAAGTATGCAACCAAGTATTTCAGAACGGATCATTCCTTTTCTGTTCTGATATTATCTCATGACCAAATAAGGTTTGATAAATTACACATTTTGAGTTCTAAATTTACATTTTTTTAGTTCTATGGCAGGAGATTTAGTGTTAGATTTCTGTATTGGGGACCAAGTTAATCATTTCAAAATCGGAAGAAAGTAGTCAATAAAAATATAAAAAATGGATTACCTGAAATCTGATATATCTCTACACCGCAGTTTGAGCAGAGTGCACCCAGCTTGCGATGGCCTCTCCATCACCATAGCTTAATTTAGTTACCACTAATATCTATGTAAGTGTTGATCAGACATTTGCAATTGCAGTATACCATTGTCCATTTTCCCTTTGCACCATGGTGTTCTTATTATCACAGCTTTGTTTCGAGCTGCACTAATTTTGTTTCTGTTGGCTTGCAGTGCCTCAAAATTTTGATAGTTTCCAACAACTGCGATGAAATACAGGGTGGAGTTTTGCCTTGATATGTGAAGAGCTACACATACAACCATGAAGCCCCTTTATTTCAAAAATATTGTCACGGCATTGGTTGCTTATGGATTGATTGATGCAGAGAGAAGAGCTCCAACATGTCCTAGCAACCTAAGAGAGATCAACTCTAGAATGTCTATTTTTTTACTCCAGTCGCAAAGCATTTTTATATTTTATAAATGCTTCAGTACAATTATGTTTAGGAACACTTATTCATGGTCTCCTATGAGGAGATAAAGTTACACTCCTGCTTTTTTTTCTCCATATTGTAAAATCTTAGTTGTGAATGGAAAAATAAATAGATTATTTTTTTTTCCAAAGAAAGAAGATACTCTACTTCTCTTGGGCCTTTGTGTTTTGTGTAGAGCCTCATCATGATGTTGCATGTATTTTTTTTTTTGAAAGAAAAGTATTGTTGGCTTAAAGGTAGCGGGGTATATGATATCGTCCACAATTTTTAGTTGTAGATAGAGATGGTCAATGCTTGAAGGTTCTAGCTTACAGGAGACTTAGGCTACTGCCGGCGACCTTCATTTTTAAGCTGTGATTCCAATTTCATGTCAATCAGAATTGGATTTGTTTTGTTGATTTTGTCAAATAGATTAAGCTGCAGTTTTCTCTGTTCAGTACTTCAGTATCCACCAACAGCTCAGGATCACTGCTTTGTTTTTGAGTCTGTCAGTCTAGCAGCAGCTCAACTTTCCTTTTATTTTAGATTGCAAGTTTTTGCAATCAGAAAATACTGTAGTGTTTCGTTTGTATTTGGTAAATACTGTCTAATTGTGGTACAACTAGATTCAAAAGATTTATCTCGTGATTTACAACTAAACTGTGCAATTAATTATTTTTTACTAACATTTAATGCTCCATGCATGCGGGTAATGATGTGATGGAGAGAGAGTGAAAAACTTGGAATTTAGGAGGGAAGTGAACAAGAATTTACTTGAGCTTGGTTTATTAGTTAACTGATGAGGCACGCCAACGTGTGTCAATTTCACGAACTTTGCTTTTTAAATTAAATGTTACTTTTAGCATCGGTATTTAAGTTTACAGTATTATTATCTTATCATGTGATCTATGTATTTTAGTATAAAAATTTGTTATCCCGTAGCAACGCACGGGCAGGCTACCCAGTAAACAGAAAGAAAAACGTACGAGGAGCGAGGAGGTAGGAGCTGGGTGGGGGAGCAAAAAACAGGATCGCCGCTGGGTTGGCTCGGTCGCGGCACGCGACCTATAGTATATATAATAATAATGAATATCGACGACACCCAAATGCCTAAATTTATTCGATTATTTTCAGGTGTTTCCTCAGACAGAATTATTGTTACGTATTACGTAACGTCACATTAGTATTGTTCATTCATACCGTCGGACCTGTGGACTAGTAGTACTTCTAGTTCTAAAAAAGCATGGTCTCTGTCCTGATCCGGTCATCGTCTAATGAAACGCCACCAGTTACAGCTCCCAGGCTCCCAGGCTCCCAGCCAAACACCAGCGCGCGCCTATATCAGGTCAGCTCGCGAGCTCCCACCACTCCCCAGGAGCTGGAAATCTGCCATACATCCATTCACATAGCTCCGACTCCGATCCAGCGCCAGTGCGCCACCAACCCGGAAGCATCAAACCTCTTACTTGGCTCTTGCCGCACGTAGCTCCAGCCTCCACCTCCGCCGGATCGGAAGAAGATGGCGTCGCCGACGGAGCCGAGGGCCGAGACGACGGTGTTCCGCTCGACGCTTCCCGACATCGCCATCCCGGACCACCTCCCGCTCCACGACTACGTCTTGGAGCGCCTGGCGGAGCGCCGGGACCGCGCGTGCCTCATCGACGGCGCGACGGGCGAGACGCTCACGTTCGGCGACGTGGACCGCCTGTCGCGCCGCGCCGCGGCCGGGATGCGCGCCACCCTCGGCGTCCGCAGAGGCCAGAGGGGGCTCGGTGATGCTGCTGCTCCCCAACTCCGTCGAGTTCGCGCTCGCGTTCCTCGCGTGCTCCCGCCTCGGCGCCGTCGCCACCACGGCCAACCCGCTCCACACGCCGCCCGAGATCGCCGAGCAGGCGGCGGCCTCCGGCGCCACCGTCGTCATCACCGAGCCGGAGTTCGTCGGCAAGGTGCGGGGGCTCGCCGGCGTCACCGTCGTCGCCACGGGCGACGGCGCCGAGGGCTCCGTCTCATTCTCCGACCTCGCCTCCGCCGACGACTCGGTGCTGCCTGAGGCGGCCATCGACGTGGTCGCGCTGCCGTACTCGTCCGGCACGACGGGGCTGCCCAAGGGTGTCATGCTGTCGCACCGCGGGCTGGTGACCAGCGTGGCGCAGCTCGTGGACGGCGACAACCCGAACCTCCACTTGCGGGAGGACGACGTCGTGCTCTGCGTGCTGCCCATGTTCCTCGTGTACTCGCTGCACTCCATCCTGCTGTGCGGGATGCGCGCCGGCGCGGCGCTGGTGATCATGAAGCGCTTCGACACGCTCCGCATGTTCGAGCTGGTGAAGCGGCACGGCATCACGGTCGTCCCGCTCGTGCTGCCCATCGCCGTGGAGATGGCCAAGAGCGACGCCATCGACCGCCACGACCTCTCCTCTGTTCGCATGGTCATCTCGGGGGCCACGCCCATGGGCAAGGAGCTGGAGGACATGCTGCGCGCCAAGCTCCCCCGCGCCGTGCTCGGGCAGGGTTATGGCATGACGGAGGCAGGCCCCGTGCTCTCGATGTGCATGGCGTTTGCTAAGGAGCCGTTGCCGGTCAAGTCTGGCTCCTGCGGCACGGTGGTGAGGAACGCCGAGCTCAAGATACCGGGCTGTCCCTCCCCCGCAACCAGCCCGGGGAGATTTGCATCAGGAGCAATCAGCTGATGAAAGGGTACCTGAACAACCCGGAGGCCACGGCGACGACCATCGACTCGGAGGGGTGGCTGCACACCGGAGACATTGGGTATGTCGACGACGACGACGAAATCTTCATCGTCGACCGGCTCAAGGAGCTCATCAAGTACAAGGGCTTCCAGGTCGCTCCGGCGGAGCTCGAGGCCATGCTAATCGTCCACCCCAGCATCGCCGACGCCGCCGTCGTCCCGTAAGTATCTACCGGCCGCCAAGAACTAGCTAGCCTTCCCACGCATTCTCGATGGAGTTTTACAAGTTCTGAACAGCGTTCGCTTGATGCTTGGTTCGATGCAGAATGAAGGATGACTCCTCCGGTGAGATCCCGGTGGCGTTCGTCGTGACTTCCGGCGGCTCCGAGATCACCGAGGACGAGATCAAGCAGTACGTGGCGAAACAGGTGATATACTATTAAGTTACCGATCCTTGCGATTGCGATTGCAAAAAAGGGTATTCTCAAAATTTCATCATCGAGGAGAGTGGAGAGAGAGCACCTGTCCTAAATTTAAATTTCTGCAAATGTTATTTAGGTGGTGTACTACAAGAGGCTGCACAAGATCTTCTTCGTGGAGGCTATCCCCAAAGCTCCATCTGGAAAGATTTTGAGGAAGGATCTGAGAGCAAAGCTGGCGTCTGGATTTTCCAACGGATCATTGTGTTGATTCTCCTGTGCGCCAGTTCTTTCTATACGAAAACGATCCAAGTTTTAGTTGGTTTTCATGCTGAACAAGCTAAAAAATATATATACAGAAAACGGTGTACAAAAGTTCAAGATTGAGTATTTGACTAGTAAGCATTTTATTGCTTTGAGAACTGAGAATGTAACAGACAATTAACTGAGCTGTGAGAAGTATGTATTATCCTGATTAATGTCTGAATGACATTTTCTTTCAAGAAATGTCTGAATGACATTATCGCAAGTTGGGACAGCAAAAGTATACAATTGTTTTGAAAGGTACCTAGGATTTAGTTAATAAGGAGAGGAAGAAGAAACAGTCCAATAAGTGACTCAAATCATCAAAATTTTTGGCCCGTTCTAGCTGATGTAAACAAACGAAAACAACAAATGGCAACCGTGCAGACAATGAAGCGCCCTATAATTCTTATGAAGCGCCAGAATGAGACACAGGAGGCGTCGTAAATTGTCCATCTTTGAACGCGTGAATATACTGCTGGGGCAAGGAATGCTCCGGCAGCAACAGTTTAGCAAAATGAGAGTGCTCAAGACCAGAGTATATATTTTATATAAAACTAGGTAAATGCCCGTGCGTTGCAACGGGAAAACATGATACCACGATCATCTAAGTATGAACATGTCTTGTATTGTATCAGTAGAGGGAGTGGCGCCCTTCTATGCGAATGAGAGACCACAATCGTTGTATAAAAGAGAACGATGAGTAAAGGGATCGGTGCCCTTCCTTCTATGCGAACGAGAGAGCATCCTTCTATGCGATCGCGGTGTGCGATCACGGTATCAAAAACGCTGAGTAGAGGGAGCAACGCCCTTCCTTCTATGCGAGCGAGAGCTGTGCGATCGCGATGTGCAATCGGTGTTCTTCCTTCTGGGTGGCCACCATCCTTCATTTCCTTCTATGCAGTGCATAAGGGAGCAGGCAGGGGCGATATGTTTTTTCCCCTTCCGTTCCATGCGGTGAGCGAGGGAGGGGTTTGGAATCGCGTCGTGCAATGGTGCGAGCAAGGGAGCGACGTCCTTCCTTCTGTGTGGCCGCCGTCCTTCCTTTCCTTCATGCAATTGCAGCTAGTCAAAAATATGGAGGTTATATTCCAACTCAACATTTCACTGAAATATAGAACTGAAGCCCAAATGTATGAGCTTATATTTCCAAGCAAAGCGAATATCTCACAATACATGAAACCAAAAACAAGGACCAAGGCTATCTAATACGTGACCAAGAGAAACAAGAATGAACTATATATAGAAGCAAATATGGAGTGACCAAGAGAAACAAGAATGAACTATTTACAGAAGCAAACATGGAGTCACTGGAACAAATACCACAATATAATATCAAGGCATAGACCAAATAATTCACTTATGTACCTTCTGGGTGTTGATGAAATAAGAAATTACAGAGAAAGATAGCAGGACCTCACGGATGTCGTTATCCTATTTGACACAGATTTCTGGAGCTGCAGCATCATGATCGGGGTACAGATATCAGGAACAACATATGCATTAGAGCAAATAATTCACTCATGTACCTTCTGGGTGTTGATGGAATTAGAAATTATAGAGAAAGATAGCAGGACCTCACGGGTGTCATGGTCGGGGTGCAGATGTCAGAAACAACAGGATCCACAAACCCTGTCATGCAGCTTAATTCTATAAGAAGAGGACTTACAAGAGTGAAAATGAAATACAGTGCTGCCAATTGTGATTTTGTTAATTTATAGGTCTTTTTGATCTGTAAGTTTGCCGAGCAATTGCAGCAGAACAAACATAGCACACACCGAATGGACAGAATGGACAGTACTGGCCATGGATTGGGTTCAGCCAACAGGAATGGACAGAGTGAATTAACATAGAGAAATAAAGTTCCAGATGATGAACCTGAGTGAGTAAGGTGTTGATGGGTGACCATGCCAATCATGCTTTGCGTTATAGGCCCACAGAATGGCCGTTCATGAGTTGATGTGAAAGGTGATGGCAAAGAAAAAAAAATGTCAACCTGAAAAAAAGTCACAACATTATTTGCAAAAAATATATATATATATATATTAGCTGGAATGTATTTGTATTGAATCAGGGCTGAATTAGTTTCCCAAACACTGATAAAACACCAGCTGGAGCAAGGTGATTTCTATCTAATCAAGTGTACTCTTTGCTATCACAAAACACATTGAAGGAAAGAACTTGCAGTGGGTTGGTCCTGAAAAGAAGATTAGTCCAACCTACAATAATCAAGTGTACTCTGCTATCACAAAACACATTTCAGAGAGCTACTTTCACCTCTGAATTACATTTCAGTGAGCTGTTTCCACACAACATTATTCACTTTCAGAGAGCTATTTTAACACTGCATGACCGACATTTACTTGGTTCTTATCAAATGGCAAAATTCACATTCATCTAGACAAAATGCAGAAAGATTCTGGAATTGTTAGATCAACCATTTTCAGGATCACAACGGCAATGAGATCTACGTTGGTAATAACACAAAAAAAGGAGAATGGTAATTCTAATTTGTTGCAATGAGATATTTTTGGACTGAATTCAGCATCCAAGCAGAATGCTAGTGCTAAAAATCCCTATAAGTCAACGTACCTGCCACACTAAAATGTTGTGGATCAGATCTTGAGCACTTACAAATATTGCAGCTGAATTCAGCTAAACAGGCTAGCTGTATACATGCATACAATACATTTATCCTGCAGATTACAGTTGAATGAGTTCATTTTAGAGTTTAATATATATACTGCATTTATTCTAATTTGTACAGACAGAGGATCTGCCATCAAACATATAAATCGAAGATACAAAATGCAAATATGTTGCTACTTCATACAGGAAGAAAGATGTAGATACGAGCTCTTAATCAAAAGATGCTTGTGGGCAATTGGACGAATTTTATATGTACACATAAGAAAAAGCAATGATCCCTCAAGTCAGAATCTAGAATAGATGCAACATGAGATCTTTTCAATTGGTATGCAAAACTGCTCATGATTCATTTGCACATTAAAAGTTACATAAAACAAACAATTAATAGTGAAATTTGCAGCTTCAGAGCCATTAGGTCTTGACGTTAAGTTGTTTAAAGACTTGATGCTATAGGAAAATCTAACAGAGAGTACATAAACAACTCCATCTGAAATTTAGGGCCTAAAATGATTTCACCAGTTTTTGGTGGCTCTAAGAATCATGCATCTGCTCTCATCGGGCCCATGCTAAATGCAGCAGCAGAGCTAGCTCCTAAAATAGCAGAAGCAAGACACATAAGAATACATGGTAAATTCTCACCTGAACCAAATCGTCAAGCCTAAGTTCTCACCCAGAATCAATAACAAATGTACAAAAGCATGACGCACAGAAACATATAATTTCCATAATATTGAAAAAAACGATTAATTCAAAAATGTGAAGAACATATACAACATGATAACTGAACCTTCTTCAAATAAACTGAAACGACCAATTAATTGATAGCAAATATAATCCAGCAATTTCATTTTCCAATCCACAAGTGTTTGCAATAGAAATCCAGTTACTTGATTGCAGTCCCATCGGGTGAACGATTATCCAATTACACAAATTGTAGCCCTCATAGCATAAAGGGAAGAGAAGAGGATGAATCGATGACGGAGCACAAGGGCTAGGAAAATTCAGACCAAAGCAGATCAATACATACAGAACCGCAGGCTCAAACGTTGGGTGGGTATACCTACTGGTGGCCGACGAAGATCTGACGAACCTCAGCTCTTGGCGTGATGGAGAAGGGGGCGGTCTGGCAGTTTCAGCGGGGTGGCGTCGTGGCTTCCGGCGGCGTCGAGGCGGCGCCGCAGCGACCTGTGGTGGCAAAGGCGGTCGTCGTGGATTCCGGCGGCGCGGCCTTGGTGGGTGCGGCCCGGCGGCGGCGGCGAGGGCCTGCTGGCTGGCGGCGGCGCTGATGCCGAGGCCCGCACCGACTCCGGCGGCGGCGGCGCAGGGGCTCGTGATGGGCGGAGGGGGTGGATGGGGCGCTGCCGCCGCTGGCTCCGAAGCTTGTAGCGCCGAGAAAGTCGGCGACGCTCGTAGGGCGGCTGGGGGTCGTTCGCAGCGGTGACGAGGATGCCGGGTGCCTGGGTCGGCGTCGCGGCGTCTCCCCTGCTGCCGCAGGATGAGAAGCTCGCAGCCGGGCGGTGCGGCTGGGGTTGGGGCGGCCTCGCAGCAGGGACGAGGAGGCCGGGTGCCGGGATCAGCGTTGCGGCGTCCTCCTCCGTTGACTGGATCCGGATCCGACGCGGGCGGTTGAGAGCGAGCTGGTGGCCGGCGGCGCCTGGCGTGTGGGAGGGGGCTCCCCGCTGCCCTAGGGGTTCCGACGCCGCGCGATGCGCCGCCGAGTCCCGTGGCCGAGTGGGCGGCGGTCGCCCATCGTCCGGGCGGAGTCGCGGAGCTCGGAGTCACGACGCCGCGCGATGGTCGGGTAAGGGCCGCAGGGCGGCGACGGGCGGCGATGGTGGCGTGGCTCGGCGACGGGGTTTTTTTGAAACAAGGAGCCGGTTTCCTTTTGTCTTTGCGGGAGACCGGGGAGACGAGGTGAAACGCGAGTGAACGATTACCAGGTAACTTTTAAGTAGTAGACGAATAATTGTCGCGTTTTTCGATTTTCGTACCGCAAGTTTGACTCGATTTATAGAAAATACGTGTAATATTTCTACGAACAATTTTGTTAAAAAACTAGATTCAAAGATCTTTTTGATACTAATTATGATACTAATCGATAATATTTATTATTTATAGTAGAGATATTTTGGGAGAGAGAAGAGAAAGAGAAACAGCTATGGTCTTCTTTCAATTCAACTATGGTCTTCTTTCAATCGAACTTCTCCACATTCTCCCAGAATGATTGTGTAAATTCTGAATGGTGAAATATGAAGTTACCAAATATTGAGGGTCTTGAAAAACAGAAAACTGAAATTGAAGTGCCAGTTTAGTTAAATTTTCTTTTAGAAATGACGGCAAGAGCTTTGCCACGGTTTTATTAGATGATAGAAAAGAGCAAAAACAAAATAAAATCAAGCTTTGCTCCATCCATTTTCAGTTAACTAAATGTTGGCTTTTCATACTATATATGTGAGCTTCATTTCACACTAGAATTACATCACAATGAAGTTTCAGATAACCAAGTTTCACATAGCCTCTGGCTCCCGTTCGGCAAACCGATGCTCTGCTCCACTACGCCGCACTATCAAGAGGGAACACTGAGGGATGCATCGTTGGGCTTGAGACAAGCAAATGGTCCTCAAATTAACCTATGAGAGAAAACTTAAGAGTTTAGGCAATCAAAGTCGACTAGGCTGACATCAGGAGCCTACTTTGCTTTTAATTAATATTTTTTTTTGCAAAAAAAGTTTTGTAGAGCCTATTCACCCCTCTCTAGGCATCGAAGTGTTCCTTTTAGGTTGTTGATCATAAAGCACACATATTGGGTTGCAGGTCCAATGTCGAGCTTGTAGCTTATCAGTACTGAGGATCTCTGGACGAGTAACCAGGTAAAGAACTACTACTTTGGTTCAGAATGCACTCATCAAATGCTTTCCCTTGAATTACCACAAGAAACCCATGAACTATGCTAGATAGGTCGACTAGAAGGTATAAGCGCCATTTGATGTTCACTTCCACTTGATTGGTCATCTTGATCTAAAAGCTAAACATATTGTAATAAATCCCCTTTTCCATTGTTGAGGTCGTCTTTAACCAAATGATTCTCACTCCATGCAGAATGCAAAAACTTTACTTGTTCTTCTCGTCTAAACAGCCTGCGCCATGGTGTTTGCTCTAAACAAACGATTGGTGTTGTCACAAGGTGTCTATGAGCTAGGGCACTCTAGTTGAGCCCACTCAAACTACAATGTACATATTATGGGTTATACATCACATAGTTAGAGAAATGTAATTTGATTATTTTTCATGTCTATGAAAGTGCATTGGCCCTTTAGCAAGTTTTGGTGGATTGAATCATAAATGATTAAATGTAACATGTTTCCTAAGTATTGATTAGGAAATTAATTTATAATGAATTTACAAGATGGCAAACATGAATTTACAAGATGGCAAACAAGAGGGATATTCCATGTGTTTCGAAATGAGAAGCCATATCGTGTAGTGTTGAGAAGAAAGCTCATGGAAAATGATTAGTTCAAGCTAAATACACTAATGCAAATGGAATTATTCTGAAGGCTTATATGTTGTGGGATGTCATTACATCATGCGAAGGCAAGACTATTTAATGAATGTATGTTTGTTCAAGTTAGGATGTGATGTGAAGATGGCTAGGCTTCGGGGTACTAAAAGTAAGTGAAGGACAAGTGACGACTTGTGCATGGAGGCACCATGTCTAAGGTGAAGAAGAGAGTACTACCATTTAGTCAAGGCTCTAATCAAGGTATGTGGAGTTATGACCCTACTTGGTAGAGCTCCAAGTGCTCCAGATCCACTAAAACCATATCGCTTTTTTTAATCCAAACACCTCTCCTCCATGGAATCCAGACCCACCAAAATCCATATCTAGGGGCCAAACCCATGGATTTCATGGATCACCTCTGAAGGGGTGCTTCCAAAACTCATGGATTCCAAGAGTTGACCAAAATTACCCACTGCCACTGGTTACACACTCACATACTGGTTCGTCGATTCGTTCTTTTCTCTCTTGCTTTCCTCTTCCTCGTTGTCGCCCACCGTTGCGTCCGTACCGATCTCACACGCCACCCCAATATTTCCTGCTAGTACGTCATGGTCAGTACCTATCTCAGCACCACCTGACACCACGCCCCGCCCAGTACCAGCCCTAGAGCCTCCCACTACCTCAACTTAGTCAAGACCATCCCCAATGCTGCAAGTAGTCTTGCCCTGCCCAGGACCGGTCCCAATGCCGCTCGTCGCAGCACCCTGGCCAAGACCAGAGAAGGCCACGCAGCGCCTCAGCTATGGGAGCAACTCAGGGACCTGGTCACTGTTGATGATGATTTTCTTCAACATTTGGTTGGCCAAAAGCATCACAAAAAGTGTCACGTATGAGAAGACATAGGACAACCATATATGATTTTGGTTCAAATAACTTGGTTCCACATGTATATGTCCTCTACTTTGAATTTAGGTACATAGTGGGGCAAAACCAAACTTGGAGGCTCCACATGACTTGTTGGATAACCCCTCAAGTATGGCAAATAAACAAACCAACTCTACAACCATGATGTACTATGCTTCTAGTAGTGTGTAAAATCTAGGCCCAAAAGACCTCCAGGGGTGGTCGCCCAACCCCGTATGGGCCCACCAGGACATCCCAAGCCATACAAGTTGGTCATGATCCATGTCAAAGGCTATAGAGTGATCCTCCACCCTTGGATCAACTCTGTATTTCCTCTCAAGGGTGAAACATGGATGTCACGTGGATCCATGGGCCCACATGTAAGATCAATCGACTTCAAATAGGAAATCATCTGCATACACGACTAAGGAACCCTCTAGGAGGCCCCATGTCAAAGGAGAGGGCTCATAGGTCAGGGAGGCAGGTTGGCCGATCACCCCTAGGGGTTCTTTCGGACAACTTTTGGCTCCACCGACTTCCTAACATATTGTACACATGTCTGAAAGTCTCGGCCATTGATCTAAGGCAATAAAAATGATGGTGGGATCCAAAGGTGGGCAATGGAGGTCACGCGTATCGCTGATGTGGCACCAGAGTAGCTCCTACTCTATGCGCGGCATGGGCCCGTCTTATAGATCTAACATCATCGGGCCCTAATAGCTATAACTGAACTGACCTTGTTATGGCACTTCTATCTCGGTCTTAGCAAAGATTCCACATAGTTTCTTGACATGGCCTTTGGGAGAGCATTCTTGCATCTTCCCATTAGTGAAGGAAGGAGCGCTCTTGTAAAAATTCTTGAGAACACCCCTCTACACTAATGTCTATGATGAAACCCTTGAGGAGGATGAAGAGAAACCAACCCCTAGGGGAGAACAAGGGATCCTGAAAGCTAAAACATCATCATCCATAGCCCAAAATCCAGTTGTCAAGCCTGACAATTCCAAAGGAAGAAATCCAACCTTTGAAATTTCCCTTTGATATAGAGGATGGTCTATTTTCCAATTTCAGAAATGCCTCGAATCAACTTGTGCAAAAGAAATCTTCTACTCCATAAGCTCCCAATTGTCATATCCCAACTCGAATTGAGAAATTTTACCGTAAGGAGACAACTCAAGAGCATCCATCATGAGCAATGAATGGATGGAGGAGGTCGAAGCTTCTTTGGAAGTAATTTGGATTCTATCGTCCTCCACCATTGTCCGTTGCCACTTTAGATTCTCTTAAGCCCCCACGATTGGAGTAAGCATTATATCTAAATCTCTAGCGAATGCACTCCTGGAAGAGCTCAACCAATAAATTCCTCGGAGATTTGGTTTGGGAGAGTTGGAGCTCTCACAAACCGGCCTCGGATATTTTGAGGAGAATCAAATTATTATTAAATCATATGAAGTCATGACTTAAACTTTAAAGTGAGTTCATATATCATGGAGACTGGCCTCGTTAGCCTCACTCTAATGGATAGGCTTCATAACGTTAATTAAGATGCTACAAGTATGCAAAAATGCTAACAGGACATTGAAAAGGAGAGGAAGAAATATTTTTTTTTTAGAAAATCATGGCACGCACGAACTAATAAAGTAAAAAATACGGTAGTTAGACGATAAAGAGATATAGAAGGTAGATGATTGGATAAAAAGTTTAACTTAGAAAAAATCATTGATTATAAATTTAGTTACATGCTTACTACTTCCGTCCCTGGAAGAAGTGATTTCTAGAGTTGTCCTAAGTCAAATTTTTTAAACTTTAACCGATTTCCTAAAAAACATTAAGATTTATATTATTAAATTAGTATCATTAGATTTATCATAGAATATATTTTCATAATATGCTTAATTTATATCATAAATATTGTTACTCTTTTCGATAAAGTTGGTCTAAGTTAAAAAAATTTGACTGGCATGGGTTCTATAAATCACTAATATCTATATTAATTGACAAATATAGAATGTGATAGTTTCATGGTTAGGACTGTTTCCCTTCTCCGTCGCAAGTCCGTGGGGCTCGCGTAGGTACAGATGTCTAGCAGCACATCTCTCTCGGCTCGGATCAGTTTCCGCCATTCCCTCCCTCCCCCTCCAAAGGAATACCATTCCACCGTGGCGACGTTGCTCCCGTTGCTCCTCCATTCTCGCTTCTCTCTCTCAATTTTCACCCCGTTCCTATCAATGCCCATCCCCTCACTCCTCTCTTCCTAGCGACCCTATCACCCACGCGCGAACGCCATGGTGGGAGAAGCCCTGATAGGCCGGCTGGAGGCGGCGGTATCCCGGCTGGAGGCACTCAGCGCCGGGACGCGCGGCGGCCTGCCCGACACTACTGCATCAGCGCAGAGCCCGGCGATCGTCGCCTTCGACGATCTTGTCGCCAACGCGCTCGGCAGGGTGTCCGCGGCCGCCGGCAAGATCGGGGCGGACGTCGCCCAGGTGACGGGATTGGTGGAGAAGGCGTTCTTGGTTGGGAAGGACCTTCTTGTCAGGACCAACCAGACACAGGTGCGCCTCTTGTTCGTCTCTCAGCTTTCCTATCCCTCTGCAAATGACAGTGAAATCTGAAATCTTGATTAACATGGGGAAATATTTTTGTGCATTTGATACATTTGTGGTTGATGATCAATTATTGTTCAATGTTTATGATTTGGCACTTGGTAGAAACCAACAATGGAGTCAGTGACGACGTTTATGGGGCCTCTGAATGAAACGATCTTGGAGGCCAACGCATTGGCGGAGGGGACGAGATCGATCTATGCCAACCATCTAAAAGCAGCAGCCGGTAGCCTGGCCGCTTTGGCTTGATTGGTTACACCGGCAAAGGTTGCGGTAAGTATCAACTATCACGTTCTATCTTTTGGTAAAATTTTTTGTGATGGGGGTCTGAAACACATGCCAATACATGTTCTGCTGCTGGCCTGCTGCTCATATATGTTGAAGTGGGAGTGGGAGACTAACTGGATTGTGAATATCTCTTCAGGTATGCCTCTTCCGATTGCTCATGTAGAAGAGAGCTGGCAAATGGCAGAGTTCTACAGCAATAAGGTATATTACTCACAGTTGACGACTTTTCTAATATGATACTATGGTTCCTCTGTTCCAAAAGAGAATGCCATTCTGGATATGCAACAAGACAATATGTAAAAAGGGTTAGTGGTCGAAGGAGCAAATGATCAAATGAATCCTTATCAGGCAACAAGTTCTAGGCAAAATGTGTAAACAATACAGTACAACTCAAGGCTCCCATAAAAATGGAAATGTGAGACTCCGGCCCCTGTCCGTACTTAAAATTTGAGTTCAAGAAGAATACACGTTTTATAAAACAAAAACAAATTCAGAGTTAATTAACAGTTGAAATTCAGAGTTAATTAACAGTTGAAGAATACACGTTTTTATAAGACCACCAACTGCTTACTTAGCATTACACCATGTCTAACTAGGCCTGTTCAGAGATCAACTTTCGTGCAGTTGATTTCCTAAGCATATCTAGATTTATCGTATTAGTGTTGGATAATGATATCACAGGTGCTTGTGGAATACAAAAATAAGGACCCTGATCATGTGGAGTGGGTTAAAGCCCTGAAAGAGCTTTACGTGCCCAATTTGCGTGATTATGTGAAGAAGTACTACCCATTGGGTCCTGTCTGGCAACCGCCAGGAAGTGCAAGCAACAAGGCACCTTCAGTTCCGTCCGCTCCTTCTACATCTCTTTGTTCCATCCCTTCGGCCTCATCATCCCAACCAAAACCTGGAATGTCAGCAGTATTTGCTGAAATCAGCTCCGGAAAACCAGTGACACAAGGTCAGCTCAGTATGAGTTTTCATTTGATTTTCGGTTGAACAACTTGTACACCTGCCCATTCATGCACTAAAATTATGTTACAGTTACTGCTTCACCCTCTTGTTATATATACAGGCCTCAGGAAGGTAACTGATGACATGAAGAGCAAAAATAGAACAGACAAAACAGGTGTTGTAGCTGCTGAAGGAAAAGCAACTCGCAATGCACATTCCTTTAGCTCAACTAAAGGTCCTGCTAAATTGGAGCTCCAAATGGGTCGCAAGTAATTGTTATGTTCCTTCCTATCCAGAAATGCGAATAAATCAGCAATGAAACAAGCTCACTCGATTAATGTCATTCTCTGTCAGATGGGTGGTTGAGCATCATGTTGGGAACAAGAGCTTAACTATTGAAGATTGTGATACCAAACAGTCGGTGTATGTATATGGATGCAAGGATTGTGTGCTGCAAGTCAAAGGTACTTCCCCACCAAAGTGCTACAAATAAATCTTCACTCTATTTTAAGATAAAAAACAATAACCGTCCAAGCGTATATGTGGACATCGTTGTGCAGGGAAAGTGAATAACATAACAATTGATAAGTGCACCAAAGTAGGAGTCTTATTCAAGGTACATCTGTCAACAAATCAACGCATACTTCCAGGGAATTCTTATTGCTTCATTAACTTGTCATGTATTGTTCTCAGGGGGTTGTCGCAGCTTTTGAAATTGTGAATTGTAACAGTACAGAGGTCCAATGTGAGGTAGATTTTCTTCCAAACATATATATATATATATATATATATATATATATATATATATATATATATATATATATATATATATATATATATATATATATATAGAAGCGCTCCCATGCTCTGTGATTAAGATATCATATTTATTTGTATCAGTTGATGCAAATATCTTCTTATGCTTTCTAATAATGATTCTACAGGGTTCGGTTCCGACTATATCAATAGACAACACATCTGGCTGCCAACTTTACCTAAGCAAGGAATCTTTAGAGACATCTATAACAACAGCTAAATCAAGTGAAATCAATGCTCTTGTTCCTGATGCAAACAATGACGGTGATTGGGTGAGTACTCTACTGACTTCTTCCATTTATCTATTGAGGTTCTCCTATTTTACTTTCAAACAATGTATGGAACAAAAGTTGATTTTAATTCTGTTTTTGCTATATTCTATCATCTAATAAAACCGTGGCAAAGCTCTTGCCGCCTTTTCTAAAAAATTAATTAAACTGACACTTTAGTTTCAGTTTTCTGTTTTTCAAGGCCCTCAATATTTTGTAACTTCATATATTTCACCACCCAGAATTTACACAATCATTCTGGGAGAATATGTAGAAGTTGAGTTGAAAGAAGGCCATAGCTGCTTTTTATATAAAATATATTCTCTGGTCTTGGGCACTCTCTCATTTTGCTAAACTGTTGCAGGCTGAGCATTCCTTGCCCCAGCAGTATATTCATGCGTTCAAAGACGGACAGTTTACAACGTCGCCAGTGTCTCATTCTGGCGCTTGATTATCTGCACGGTTGCCATTTGTTATTTTCCTCTGTTTACATCAGCTAGCTTACCTGCCATATGGACTTGTATTCTGTAGTTAGCAACGTAATTAGATATTAGAACGGGTCAATTTTGATGGTTTGACTCACTTATTGGAATGTTTCTTCTTCCTCTCCTTATTAACTAAATCCTAGACATCCTGATCTTTCAAAACAGAAGTATCTTTTTGCTGTCCTAACTTGTGATAATGTCATTCAGACATTAATCAGGACAATACATAATTTTTGCAGCTCAGTTAATTGTCTGTTCCTTTCAAAGCAATCAGGGTGTACGTGTTTGGTACAACTTCTCAACTTCACAAAGCTGTTTTCAACTTCTCTTACCAAAAGGGTCCATATAAAATAGCTTCTCCCTAAAGTTGTTTTTCAGCTCCTCTCACAAGCATAGTTCTCTAGGTGAAGCTAGATGATGTTGAAAATACTAGCTTCTCCCAGATTTCTCTCATCCATATTGTCCCTAATTAAGAAGTTTTACCAAATGTTTATGAAAACATATTCAGCTCTACTAGTGAAGTTGAGCTGTACCAAATGCTTACTAGTCAAATACTCAATCTTGAACTTTCATTCATCTAGATAATAACATGTCTTGTACATGGTTGACTGCTTCTAGTTTACACCGTTTTCTGTAGATCTTTTTTTAGCTTGTTCAGCATAAAAACCAACTAAACCCGGGGTCGTTTTCGTATCCAAAGAACTGGCCCCCAGGGGAATGGATCAACACGATGATCCGTTGGAAAATCCAGACGCCAGCTTTGCTCTCAGATCCTTCCTCAAAATCTTGCCAGATGGCGCCTTCGGGATAGCCTCCACGAAGAAGATCTTGTGCAGCCTCTTGTAGAACACCACCTGTTTCGCTACGTACTGCTTGATCTCGTCCTCGGTGATCTCGGAGCCGGCGGACGTCACGACGAACGCCACCGGGATCTCGCCGGAGGAATCATCCTTCATTCTGCATCGAACCAAGTATCAAGCGAAAGTTGTTCAGAGCTTGTGCAACTCGATCGAGAGAAGAATGCGTGGGAAGGCCGGGTAGCTACTTACGGGACGACGGCGGCGTCGGCGATGCTGGGGTGGGCGATGAGCATGGCCTCGAGCTCCGCCGGAGCGACCTGGAAGCCCTTGTACTTGATGAGCTCCTTGAGCCGGTCGACGATGAAGATTTCGTCGTCGTCGTCGACGTACCCAATGTCTCCGGTGTGCAGCCACCCCTCCGAGTCGATGGTCTTGGCCGTGGCCTCCGGGTTGTTCAGGTACCCTTTCATCAGCTGCTTGCCCCTGATGCAAATCTCGCCGGGCTGGTTGCGGGGGAGGGACAGCCCGGTCTCCGGGTCGACGATCTTGAGCTCGGCGTTCCTCACCACCGTGCCGCAGGCGCCGGACTTCACCGGCGACGGCTCCTTGGCGAACGCCATGCACATCGACAGCACGGGTCCTGCCTCCGTCATCCCGTAGCCCCTGCCCGAGCACGGCGCGGGGGAGCTTGGCGCGCAGCATGTCCTGCAGCTCCTTGCCCATGGGCGCGGCGCCCGAGATGACCATGCGCACCGAGGAGAGGTCGTGGCGGTCGACGGCGTCGCTCTTGACCATCTCCACGGCGATGGGCAGCACGAGCGGGACGACGGTGATGCCGTGCCGCTTCACCAGCTCGAACATGCGGAGCGTGTCGAAGCGCTTCATGACCACCAGCGCCGCGCCGGCGCGCAGCCCGCACAGCAGGATGGAGTGCAGCGAGTAGACGTGGAACATGGGCAGCACGCAGAGGCACGACGTCGTCCTCCCGGAGGTGGAGGTTGGGGTTGTCGCCGTCGACGAGCTGCGCCACGCTGGTCACCAGCCCGCGGTGCGACAGCATGACGCCCTTGGGCAGCCCCGTCGTGCCGGACGAGTACGGCAGCGCGACCACGTCGTTGGCCACGTCGATGGCCGCCGCCGCCTCAGGCAGCGCCGATTCGTCGTCGGCGGCGGAGGCGACGAGGTCGGAGAACGAGACGCAGCCCTCGGCGCCGTCGTCGCCCGTGGCGACGACGGTGACGCCGGCGAGCCCCTTCACCTTGGCGACGAACGCCGGCTCGGTGATGACGACGGTGGCGCCGGAGGCCGCCGCCTGCTTGGCGATCTCGGGCGGGGTGTGGAGCGGGTTGGCCGTGGTGGCGGCGGCGCCGAGGCGGGAGCAGGCGAGGAACGCGAGCGCGAACTCGACCGAGTTTGGGAGCAGCAGCATCACCGTCCCCCCTTGCGGACGCCGAGGGCGGCGCGCATCCCTGCCGCGACGCGGCGTGACAGGCGGTCCACGTCGCCGAACGTGAGCGTCTCGCCCGTCGCGCCGTCGATGAGGCACGCGCGGTCGCGGCGCTCCGCCAGGCGCTCCAGGACGTAGTCATGGAGCGGGAGGTGGTCCGGGATGGCGATGTCGGGGAGCGTCGAGCGGAACACCGTCGTCTCGGCCTTGGGCTCCGTCGTCGGCGACACCATCTTGCTTCTTCTTCCGATCCGGCGCGGCGGAGGTGGAGGCTGGAGCTACGTGCAGCAGGAGCCAAGAAGAGGCTGGCTGCTTGCGGGTTGGTGTCGCTGGATCGGAGTCGGAGCTATGTGCGAGGATGGATGGATGTATGGCAGGTTTCCTCCAGCTCCTGGGGAGTGGTGGAAGCTCCGGAGCTGACCTGATATAGGCGCACGCGCACGCGCGCTGGTGTTTGGTGGGGAGTTGAAACTGGTGGCGTTTCATTATTAGACGACGATGACTGGATCAGGTCTAGCTAGAGACCACATGCTTTTTTACGGTAATTTGACGCTACGTAACAGTAATTCTGTCTGAGCAAACACCTGAAAATAATCGAATATGTTAGGCCTTAGGGTGCCGCGTGTATATTCATTATATAGTTAGTGCTATTATATGTCCTAAATCTTGATATACGTAATCAAACACGATTTAGCATCAACATGCAATACGATACAGATACAGGTTGCATTACATGTAGTTAATACATAATCTAATTATTTCTAATCATACATATCTGTATTTTTAATACACATTTTATTCGGACGTGCACTCATAGTTATTATTATATCTTTATATATCCGACCTGTTATCACAGGTTGTTGGGTTGAATTTATGTCAACTATATATTATATATCAATGTACAACTGTTTGCTCTTTGCAAAATACACGTGAATTTGGCTATGTATAATCTGGTCACTTTTATCTATGCATGTGGTTCACCTCTCAAAGGTTTGTTTGGTACGACTTCTTGTGGTTCACCTCTCAAAGGTTTGTTTGGTACGACTTCTTGTAGCTCCAACTTCTCTTGCAGCAACAATTGTAACCAGAGTTCATAGAAGCTATTTCTCTCTCTCCGTTAAATGAATTGAGCGCAGGAAGAAAACAGTGTGTTTGTGGCTCTTCCTCAAAGCTTATCAAATATGGTCTAACTTGTCAATAAGCTTGTATGATTTACTCTCTCTCCATCCATGATAGAATGCAACTTTCTAGCAGATAGTATTCATATTTAGGATTTCAAATTAATTACGAAAATACATATAATATTTTTTATTATAATATATTTTTCATATAATAAAATTTTATTTCGATACCATACAATAAACTTAATTAGAGATACAAATAATAAACGACAAGATAAACTTACAACTAGTTAAATTTCACTTTCGAAATTTTGACTAATAAAAAGCGAGATATCTGTCCACCAATTTTTCCGCCTACCATGCGTGCAGCTTCATTTCGGGACTGACGACGGCCAATGCAATGCACCAGCTCCATGGGAACGAATCGGCCGGTGTCCTAGTGCGACTCGATCGGGTCTCGGGTTCTCGGGGAGGGTTGGTGGTGATCGTTTTGACCGAGCCGCTGGGTCTTCAGCGTCAAGTGCTCACTTGGCTCGCGATCACTGCTCACCAACCGTGAACCGTGTGTGGGCGTGGCCTCGTCGTATCTGATGGAGCGGGCGTGAGCGGCTTGGACTTGCCGGAGCACTGCTGCCGTAGTAAAGTAGTAGTAGCTCGGTGGGCAAGTAGCTCGGTGCTCGGGGGTGTTCAGATAAGCGCCTTGGCCAATCGTGCCCGTCCCGCATTGGGGCATGAGTCAACCTCTCGTGCGACTCCAATTTTCCTGTGGCTACCAACCCACTACGGCTCCTCCTTTTTCATATTCGATCGGCAGGTAACTCGGCATGTTTAATGCGTTGTGAATGGGAAGGAGAATGCATGCACACTCTTCTCGCACTCAGTTTTATATTTATTTATCCAGCAGCGAAGAGCGTCCAATTTGATCAAATTAATAACATCGCAAAACCAAGTGTTCCTGCTATGTTCAGTCCTCTGGATTAGTTTTAAAGTCGCTTCCTCTAAAACCTATCCAGAGGATTGAACATAACAGGAAGTGACGATTACTCAACAAATGAAATACGTGTGAGTTCTTTTAGGCTTGTGGTCACATTTGGGTGAGTGTACTATCGATCGCTTTTTTCGGTTTTTTGTAATTTATTTATTTTCCAATCCAAAAGTCGAAAGAAGTAGCCAGTTGGCGTCTACTCCTTTCCTTGTTTCACAACCATCTCTCTCGGATATCTTTGCAGTTGTACCACGTGATTGAGATAGAGGCAGGTGAGATAAAGTAGACCTTTTCCTTGTAGAGTACGGTCAATGCATATATACCGGTCATGTGTTTTGGATTATTTACAAGCGATATTCAAGCTCTTATTTTTGCAATGTTAGCCGTAGCCTATATAGGTGATTCCATGGAAGATCATCATTTACTCTAAAACACCTACCTCACCTCCGACGCTTAGTAGTTAGTATCTCGGCCTTTTTTTTTTTTTTTTGTCCAGGATGTATCAATTCTAGTTCTAGTCAAAAGTAGAACTAGTATATCTTAAGTAAATTTACACTCTGTTCATTCTAAAATATTGTAGAAAATATTATTAACGTATTGACTCAAAATAGATATACTATAGAAAATACATTTTATGATAAATCTAGTTATATTTGTTTACTATGATAGGTATTTTCTATTGAATTTGGTTAAACTTCAAATTACTCAACTTAGTTCTATATTTTATAATTACATCATAAGATTGTGACAATGAAAGTGAGCCCGACTGATTTACTAATTAATTAGGGCTATAAAGACTCGTGCTATATTGTCCTATCAGAAATTGGGGACAGCAATTTCCAAATTTGGTCTAATACAGATAGCTACTAGAAAGCAATAGGATTGGGGAACATTTCCACTTCGCTGCTTGGACATTTCGCCGGGGAAGTTGGGCTCTTTCAAGCAATAGGATTGAACCAAACCCAGTGGACCTGTTATTATTAGCTACTAGAAAGCAGTTAGGTGTGGGCCCTTGAAGCAAAAAGGCCGGCCTAGCTAGAGAGAGTTCTAGGAGGTGGCGACTGTACGGCAATTCTTTTTTATTTTTGCAGATAATTTTCAGCCGAATACTTGACACCGTTAGATTATTAGTGCAACTCATCTTCAAACCTAACTTCATTTTTTCTTTTTCCCCCTGAAGCAGATGATCATTCACCAACAATATATTGATCCCCCACGCTGCGTGCATCTTTCATCTCCAATAGTTCTCTCGCTGTCAGAGATGTATCCATCGTCTGAAGGTACACATCACACCGTTCTTCCACTCAGAGCAGCCGCACCGCATATACCTTTTAGAAATTGCTAAACAGAACATGTCAACTAGTAGGCACTAGCTGTGAGGTCTTTTAGTGCTGTTTAGCATGTTTTTTCTTTAGAGCAAGTGCAGCAGTGGACGTAACACCGAGCACGTCAGCAGCTTTGCGTGCTTAGGCCAGTTTCAATGGTGTGTTTCATTTTGTTGTTTCCAAGATTGCCATGTCATATAGTTTTAAATAAAACTCGGATGAAACTCCCACTGTCAATGCATAGTTTCATTCTTTAGTTTCATATGCATTTAATTTCATGACTCATAGAGAGTTGATACTCGTGTCATGAGAGTGTCATCCCAATGACACCTATTTCTTCTCTCCCTTCTTAAATACACTGCCATGTCATTGAGTATGATTATGTGGCACCGTATTTAATGCAAATGAAACTCGTATGAAACTGCTACTAAGACTGGTCTTAGACCATGAATACAAGCGCCGGCCTACCAAACAAGGAGAGAGAAAAAGTAGTATAAGAAATATTGTGACTGACACATAGGTAGAGGATAATAAATAAATATATGTTAGAATGGCTGATGAGTTAAGTTGTTGTACAAGTTAGTCTCTAAAATGATCTACAACCTTCTAAAAGACAAGCATACTCTTAAAGATTGTCCCTGTCGAGCTTCTGTTCTTTTCACGTTGGGGTCTCGAGGTGAATAGTGGCCAGATCAGCAGGTAACTCACGAATATAAAAATGAAACCATGTCGGCATCCGTCTGACTAAAACAAACGCCAAATTCCATATATATATATATATATATATATATATATATATATATATATATATATATATATATATATATATATATATATATATATATATATAAAAAAAGGGGTTCGTCACAATTCATTGTCACGTCGCTGCATCATCTTTAAATAAATCTCCGGTTGCTCTCGACGTCACCATGGAAAATTAGAAACCCGTTCCAAAAGCAACAACGCCCCCTGATTCGTCTCTAAGAGCAGCATGTCTGAGTCTGAAAGAAGCAGCGTTCAACACACTCTCTCTCTCTCTCTGTGTCACGTACGGTTCGTTATACTCCGGTCCGGCTTAACTTTTCAAAATATGCTCCTGGAATAGCAAGTGTATCTTCTCCGATGCTGAAAGAACACACGATCCAGCGTGTTCCGAGCTCCGACCCTTTCTCCACTCGCTTGTGAGAAAATCGGCTGCTGCTGATGTCGGTATCGTGTTGGCCGCGTCCGCTACGTGCAAATTCTAGTCGGCCTAGTGTTAATTTCAGAGGAACGCGAGGCGACTCGATCCAAACAAAATGATACGGTCGATTTTAGAGCAACTCTAAAAGACTCTCTAAATCTCTCCTAATGATTGCAAATAGAGATTTTGATATAAAAATAATCTTCAACAATTTCTTTAAATAGTTATCTAAATATAGTTATCTTTTGCTCTGGATTTTTTACTGACCAAAGATAGATAACGAGAATGACTCTCTAGACTGTATGTAAAATATAAAAAAGCTGTTGAAGAGTAAAAAGATATAGAAAATAATTTTTATATAAATGACTTTTTAAATAATAATTTAAAAAGTAAGTTATAGAAAGACTCTCGAAGGTGCTCTTAGACTTCATTCCCAACACGCTGCAGCATGTTGCCCCCTGGCTCCTGGCTCTTTGGATGCCTTCCTTGAGGCGGCCGAGCTGGGTCCTCGCATTTGGAACACGTGACAGTTAGCAGAGCACCGCTGCTTTTGTCGCTGCTGGGTGCTGCAGGCTAAACTTGGCGCCGAAGCACTTGTCAGTCGTCGCGCAAGTCGTGGGCGGCCGGGCGGACGGGCGGTGGTGGCGTGAGCGTGCGTCCGACCGGGGAAACGTACGTTTTGACCTGGCTCCGCGTCGTCCGGCGCCGCATGCACCCAACGTGTGCTCCGCCTCCACAGCCTTGCCGCCGCGCATCGTCGTCGTCGCGTCCGGCACGTTACCGACAGCGATCGCCAACTGGCTCCTTCAACCTCCGTTCTTCAAGCATGTTTCCAACGGAATGAATGAATGCCGTTTGGTTGTTCTACCCGTTGTCAGATGCCTATGCGACTCGGTTCCCTTCGATGTTCCTTTCGATGTAAGCAATGATTGGGGTTTGAGGCGCTGCTGATCTGGACGCTGCCACGCATAATCGCAGTCGTCATTTCTGGCCTGGACGGCGGGACTCGACGCGCGCGTACGCGTATTCTATTCTACCGGTACTCCTATTTGTAGACGCCGATACATTCACTGCAGTTTCTTAAAACCGAGTAGCTTCCTGCAAGCAAACACCGGCGACCATTCAACACCGGCAGGCAGTCACTATATAAATCGCGCCAACGCACGAGACAAGAGCCTCCGGCTTTCCACATCGGCACAAAGCCAACCGCCGCCCGCCTCCACTCGCGCTACCTCTCCCTCTCCTTGTCTGCCACGACTCCATCACTTCGAGTCTTCCACCACGACGACGACGACGACGACGGCAGGGGGGGAACAGCCCGTCGTCTCAGAGGTCTCCATGGAGGAGGAGACGCCCAAGGCGGCGAAGCGGTCGTCGTCGGTGCTCGGGAGCCTGCGGGAGGCGATCACCAAGGTGCGGTTCCTGCTCTCCTTCAGCGCGACGCGGTGGATGCTGCTCCGGTCCCTGGCCCGCGGCGGCGCGACGCCAACGCGGCGCCTCAGCTTCGACTCGCGGCCGGGCCTGCTCGACGTCGAGGACAGCATCGTGTCGCCGTCCTCCTCCAGCTCCAGGACGTCCAGGTCGGCGAGCCTGGGCACGGCGACCACCAGGAGCCTGTCGCGGACCAGCAGCGCCGCGGCGTCGCCCGAGGCGCTCAAGAGGGCGTGTTCGTCGTCGTCCAGCGGGGGCGGGTCGCCGGCGGCGGGGACGACGACATCGACCAGCGCGCCGAGCTCTTCATCGCCAACTTCTACAGGCAGCTGCGGATGGAGCGGCAGGTGTCGCTGCAGCTGCGGTACGTCAGGGGGAACAGCTGGGACAGGACTCCTGCCGCTTCTCCTTCTCCTTCTCCTTCCAGGGGTTGGTGATCCGTAGATGCGGAGCAAAATAAGAAATGCGATGTGCTAGTAGAGAATGAGATCCTTCCCCTTGCAGAGTACGCGGTGACCGGATTTTGATGGGTATTTTTCTCCTCCATCGTTTCTGCACATTCTTTTCTTTTTTTGGTTTGAATAGTACAGTTGATGATTTGTTTTGGCTGATGATTGAGAGTGTGATAAATACCAAAAAAAAGGCATTTGGTCGACAATATGTAAATAGATGTTCATTTTGACTTTGGTTATGCGAACAAAGAGGAAAGAGGAAGCACACTCTGATGCTCAATTTAGAGTGTTTGTGTTCAATTGGTTGATATGCTAAGGAGCATTTGTCATTCAAAAGATATAGATTCATCATTGTCACAAAAGACACATTTCGGATCACAACCCCATCATATCTCAATCAAATTATCCTCTGTTAAGCCATAGAAAAAGTTTGATATTTTTTCTCTAGTTATTCCAAGAGCAAAATTCAAAGTTTCATCCACTCATTAATTAGGGGAAACGTATCAAGTGCAAACCAATCTCGTGAAAATCAGTGCAAATCAAATCACAAAAAAAAATCATCTAAATTTATCGAAAAAAGTCACACATGTAGATGATATGATGATATACAATCTTGTAAAATATCTTATCAAACTCGACTTCGTTTATAAAATATAAAAATAACAAATTTTTAACAAATCATTTGGACAGTTTTCTGGCTTGAAATTTGTTATTTTTATATCTCACAAACGAAGTCGAGTTTGGACAAGATATTTTACAAGGTTGTGTATTATCATATCATCTATATGTATGATTTTTTTATTGAATTTAGACAACTTTTTTTACCGTGGTTTGCACGGTTTTCAAATTGGTTTGCACTTGATACGTTGCATAAGTTCATGGCCGGTTGGCACATCGCTATAGCTAAATGTTTTGAGTGCTTAGCTTCAAGTGTAAACTACAATAACTTTAGCGACAGGAGAAGATAACAATTGAGTTGTAGTATGTTTAGCCCGAGGAGTTGGAGCTCAGTTTTATACTCACACCATGCCCGCAGCACGATCCGCACCCTCAGACCGCCCCGCAGGCCCAGACGTGCATCCACGGTTCCGCTCTGCCCATCCACAAACCCAAAACTGAAACCAATCCAAACGCCAAAACCAGATTCCCTCCTCCTCGTGCATCACTCAGTTCAAAGTTGCAGAACCGCACAAGGATGGGGGCATGTTGAAGACGGCCTTGATCACCAAATCCAGCTACGTGTCGAGCGCCGAGTACACCAACTTGTACACGCCCGCCGAGTATACCAACTTGTTACTTGTACATGCGTCAACGCCAACCATAGAACCTATTCAGCTGGCTGGATCAGGTGCAGGCTAGGGCTTATGTAAAGCTAGATGAACAGTGCTGGGCTGCAGCAGCTAGCATAAGTAGCCAGCCCAACACATTCGATGAAGAACCACAAGATCGTTGGTGTTGGTTGGGGCATGGAAAGGTGTTCCAACCCCCACTCACCTCCTATGAGCGGAAAGCGCTACGAGAGTCCCTAGAATTCGCTAGTTCACACAAGGCAATCCGGTGGACAAGCAAACCCGCGCCCATCAATGGACTATCATGCCAATTTGAAGGTGAAGAGCGTGCCAACAAGAGAAACATGAAAAGGCTCCTAGGTATAGTTGCTTAGGAACAAATAATAGAGCACTAGAGGAGAGGGTAGCAGAGTTAAGGACGGCAAACTTTGATGTAGAAGATAACTTTTGCGCCCTCCGCATAAGCACTAATGTGAAACTCAAGCGCCTCGCAAAAGCCATGGGATGGGAGGATCTCTTCTCCCACTATCACCATGAGCATCTCGTGGCATTCAAAATAACACTAGGCACTTAGGATTTTTCTTTATTTCCTCTATTTTATTCATGATGTAAATGTGCCTAAATTTAGTTGGGTTTTGAATAAAATGTTGGTTCTGCTAGTATTTTTCCACTAGTAAAGCCTCTACACTTGATGCGTATCTTGTCAGGTCACTGTTTGGACCAAGTGTGGGGGGTGGTTGACCCCCCCCCCCCCCCCGAATCCTTCGGCCGTGCATCATTTGAAGATTAAACATGTAATGGTGATGAGCTCTGCAAATGAAGTTGCCATGTCAAATTTGGGATCAAACTACCATAAATAGATCATCAGGCAACCGACCCACCATAGACCTCTAGACCTACCAATCGGCCCTCAATTCCACTGATGGTTACTGGTTTGGTACATTCCCCACTTTCTTTTGGTGTTGTTGTGAAATGAGGCTACCAATAGGTGCTTTTCTATCCATTGTACCACGACATTAGTTTTACTCCAAAGGGCATGTTTTTTAGGATTAGTCATGTCTGATCAGTGATTTTTTAGAACAGTTTTGCCCCCTTGGGACACCTTTTTATATTAATATAAATACTTTTTTTTGACTGTTGAAAAACAACAGCTCTTCCTAATTACGTTCACTTTTCACTTTAACATGTTTTCATCATGAAAAAAATAAAATTTTGAAAAAGAAACGATATGTTTATAATATTTTGAGACAGAAGCTTATTTGTGAATCCACTATTTATAATTTTTATGATTTTCTTAAAAAATACTTCTGTCATAGCCCTGCTATAGATTTATTATACCCTTTGGGGTCGGGGATGACAATATTTGCTAAATTTTCAAATTTTAAAATTTTATACAGGGTACATATATCTTACTTTCTTTGCGTTATTATAAGACACCAATCCGATGCGTATATACAAAAGGAAAAGGCCATTGTTTATCCTGTCTTCCCCAAGAACACATCTGTCCCTTGTCACCATTGAGCTGTTGGTAGGTTTAGGTTCCCTTTGTCGTCATTGAGGTGTTGGTAGGTTTAGGTGCCGGATCTGTTCTCTCGCTACTCAATCGCTTCCTCTGCTCAATTTTACCACTGGGAAACAATGGCTAAAGACATTGATAATTCACCATCATGTATCTACTAACTAGTATACCAACTAGACCTAAGTAGGGGTAAGTGGTAAATGATAAGAGTTATGCACAATATCACACACAGAGGAGAATCCTATAATATATAGTCAGCTAACTTGAGAGGACTAAGGGAGAGTTCAAGGTTCCTATGTACTTCTCTACTACTCGGGTTCTATTCTAGTTGACACTTGAATGTAACTAATGCATGGGTAAGTATAGCACACACAATAGCACTTCGGGGCAGCAGTACCTTTCCAACTCTCGAATAAGACTGGGAAGAAGGTAGTTGGGGAAGGCTGCCAAAAGCCCTACGAAACACCAATCCCGACGTGGTGGAATACGAAGGCCACATAGAGCTGTCACCCCTATGGGCTACCACAACTAACCGTAAGAATTGGGCGCAACCTCAGGTAACCCATAGCCTAGACACCATGTCTACACTATCGATTACTACTCTAGCTACACGTAATAACTAGAGCACCTAATACAGGCGAAGATCCTATGCTAAGATGCAATAACTACACTAACCATACAAATAAGGCATAGTAGTAAATAGAGAAGATAAATATACTAAAGCGTAAGTGTTGCAAAGATAAGATAAAAGATATACCAGACCTCCAAGGCTCCACGGCGAGATCCGGAACGAAGTCTCTCAACCCTAGCTCTCAAGTAGCTAAACTATTACATTGAAGAGTCTAGCGCTAATCTCCCTGGTGTGTTGATCTCCATGAGAGTATGATCCTTTCAAGGGACGCCTCTCAAATGAATCCCAACGAATAATGAATTAGGGTTTCCAGGGGATGCCTCCCCCCTGGGGTCTGGGGCTCCTTTTATAGACCCGAGCGATTAACGTTAGCCCTTGGATCAAACCGACATCAGCGGGCGGCTGAGATTCTTCTTCAAAGGCGGTGGATCCCGTGGGCCGAAGCTGGGCCAAAATGGCCAAAATGCCAGACCGGCCGGTCTGGGGTGGGGCCGGCCGGTCCCACTCCGGGCCCGCTGGCGGTCCGGTTCGCCGTGGTGTCTTCTCGCGCCTTCTGGAGTCTTCTAGTGCAGCCCCCGCGGTGGAATTGATATCTTTTCATCCGGAACTCCGAAAAAGGCAAATGATATGTCCGTTTCGATTGTCTCGACGAGCTCTTCGCAATGGTGCATTCTAATCCATCATTTGAGATACTTTTATACTGTCATATTGATCAACTTTGATAGCTTTTCCAGTATGTACCTGTAGAAACATAGATTCACCAAAACTCGTGGAACTCGTTAGATCAAAACCCTATACCTATGCTCTGTGGTTCATTTCATGTCAAGTTTGATGATAATTGATGGGTTATAATTGACATTAGTGACTGTCAACAAGTTCCCCCAAGCTTAACCTTTGCTAGTCCCTTAGCAAAGCTAAACTTAGAAATAGATATAGATGTTCGTAATTCTTAGAGCATTATCACAACCTCGAAGTAACTCCTCAAAAGCATACCCGCATTCGACACAAAAATTCTTCTCCAAGTTTAAGCAATAACCGAGCTGACTTTCAAACTTACTCATGTTACCTTTGACTATGGGACTTATCAGCTCTTCCTTGGGCCTTGAGTACTTGATAGACAGAAAGATCCCACCCAAGCACTATGTCTCAAGCTCTTCGCTCAACTATCATTCTAGAGTTTTTTTAGAGGTTTTCAATTAAAAGTCAGAGCTTCCCATGTATGACACTTTCAAGTCTCTCAATATATGTGGTATTTGTGGATTCTCACCAAGGCAGTGATGATGGTTGCCTTTCTTTTTATCCTATAACTAAAGCTTATGTGGAGCTCATAGGTAAGGAGAAAACTGAAAGAGCAAACTCGCAATGCATATATTGTGAAGTCAAACAATGGATCCATAGAGAAATAAGTCATACAGTTGAATCAAGATATATGAGTGGATGGATATGGTGGATATATGGTGGAACCTAATTCTACTCAGCTCCTTGGATGTCTACCTCTCCTTTGGACTTTGAACACTAGCCAGAGGTTATGAGCTATTATATTTTTTTCCTTTTTCTCAGGGAGTCGGGCCTCTAAGTACCCATTGTTTTAGCACTGGGACACTTGTCCATTTTTCTTTTCTTCTCCCCTTTTCTCTCTCTTTTTTTTTAAATATCTTTTGCATAGCTCATAGCACTCCTTTTGGCATTGATGGATTTGGAGAGATAGCAACAGGAATATGGAGCATTTATTGGGTGGCTATCCTAATGGAATATTTTTGTTCTCTCCCAGTGTAGGAGGAAAACATTTTTGGAATGGATGTAGGTGGAATGGCATGTTGTTGCACCTACTCAGTGTAGAGTAGTGCATATGGAGGTGGATCTTGATTCAAGAGCATGACAAATCTCTCACCAGGGTCACAAAGGTTGACAAAACTCAATACAAGACAAGCAGCATATATGTGGATGTTTAACTAACCTATCTTATCATGTTTGGCTCTGGTGGGAATGTAAGCTTTGTCATATAGGAACTCATCATGTTTTTGCATTTTTCAAAAAATAAATCTCTAGAACTCTATTGTCACTTAGAACAAGATAGATAGCAGCTCAGACTTTCTCAATCTTATCAATCAGGTACCTAGACTTAGTTCAAGCATATGCAACCCACAAGTTTTAAGCTCAGAGCAAATCTTCATGCCAAAACAGTTAGAGCTAAAACTTGGAAAAACTTATGTCTAAACTCTAGGCATTTCAAAGGTGTTGTAACAGAGCAGCTTATCATCATTTCAGATCATCTCGAGAGCTTCCTTTTTATTGACTCTATCTAGACAAACATTTTTATTTGGTTTTCTCATTTTTAAGACTCATACTATATAAGACTCAAAAGACTCTACAAAGCATGGACCTTCATGTGCCCATATATTTTTGGTATTTTTAAGTTTTATGACTGACTCGATAATCGTGTAGGTACACTTACCTGGGTACCTAGGGGACGCCTTCCCCCAAGCTGGTTGTTGTCATGGTTGAGCATTGAAGCTGAGCAGTCCTCTCGATGGAGCTCATGCTTGTCAGAGCAAGTGTAGCCGGGAATCTCGATCTCATCCAACAAGAAGTTGCTTCCTCCACACAGTGATTAGCTGTGTGTTGGGAAGGTGTAGTTCCAGTGATGTAGATGATGGTTCCTAGGTGGACTAGCTCTTAGAGTCATCCTGCAGCAAACATCTCACAAAACACCAAAACTCGTGGAACAGATTAGGATAAATAGTTAGTGGTTAGCCGTTTCGTGGACTGGTTGTTGTGAGAAGTTTTCAAAGATTTTTACAGTGCAGCAAGATGCTCAATGATGATTATTTTTTTTTTGGATTTTCTATTTTTATTATGCAGGAAAGAAAACATGTATGCATGAATATTTTTGTTATTTTTATGCCACCACGGTGAAAACTCCTACGGGCTTTTACACACCATAGAACTGATCACATGGGGCCTCAAGTTTTATAATGCATGAATTATCTAACAAGATGAATACATATTTATTTTTGTTATTTTCAATGCAATGCTAATGCAGAAAAGTAAACATGCTAAAGAGAAAATAATTCATGCGATGAAAAAAAGTAAATATGGATAGCTACCAATGTTACCTCATGACAAGGGTTCGGATTTTAAAGTCTTCCGAACAAGACTTCTCCCTTTTTATTGATTCCTCCAGCATTGTCACGGCATGGAGTTGCTTTGGTTGCGTGCAAGGGAGTGCTTCTTCTTCAAGCTAGCTCTTTCGGTGAAGACAAAGATTTCTATGATGATGCCCCTTTATGATGTGTCACCTTCTTCTACCTAACCTGTCTTGGTTGAGTATGATTTTGCTTTGACAGGTCTAGGACCTCCACTTGTACAAAGTAGGGAATTGATTCCCCCAAACTTCGCTTAAAGTGCGTCCTGCTCATGAAGACAAGGTAGAGATCAAGTGCATGGGCTCTACTGGTGGGAAAACACCAGCAAAACCAAAACTTCTATTCCACATCTCTAGTCCTTAGTCCCATTTGAACAACATGGAGTTGATGTTATGTGCTTTGTTCAACATTATCATGAGAGGTAGGATCAGAAGGTTGAGCAAGGATATAACATTTAAGTTCATTAGGCCACAAGAGTTGAAATGCTTAACCATGGAAGGATTGTTGATCTATATATGATGTGTCAATTTTTATATGATCATGACTACCATCTTCCAAGCATAAGATGTGCAACTTTTTAACTCATTTGGTTAAGACTATAGATCAAGATAGTGATGCTATGAACAAGTTAAGGAACTAAACACGTTGAGTTAATCAGGATTTATCGTTGATAATTGCTACTCAAACAATATAGGTTCTTTGTTCATGTTCATACAAAACCAAGGAGAAACATTTTAAGTAGTGACCATTTACCTTTGGATGTTACCTTCATCATTGGAGCACGATGACACCATGTGATGAAGAGTAGATGGCTCTTGATGGTCCTTTTGTTTTGCTCGATGCTTTCCTTGTTTGGACAGCCTCACATCTCGGTTCGTAGTTCCTTTTGTTCCTAGATGGTGCTCTTTTTGTCGTGTCGTCTTTTTGCTCTTTGCCATTTTGGATTTTTTTATGCCTGCACAAGATTAGTGGACAACACATACCCGAAGGAATATACCGATTTGAACGGGGGGATTGTTGTCTCTAATTTATGTGCATTAGCTCTATGCTATTAGAAAAATGGGATTAGGATTATCTTAGCATAGTTTTTTTTTCTCATGTCTTATGCAACCATGGTGCAAGACAAAGGTAACTTGTAGTTGAAGACAAAGTGAATGATCGTTGATACTTACAGTTCTTTCATCAATGATGAATGTGCTGTGTCTTCAATGTGCAAAGTTATTGGAGTTCGTCATGTGCCTTGCTTCATCTCCAAATTGATTTCATCTCTTGACTTACCCAGATTAGATTTAGAGTTTCCTGCAGGGGTTAGTCCAATAAAATATCTAATGTCTACTATAGCATACTTTCAGTTCAAGAACCAACCTAGACACCACGTCTAATTTGATTCAGAAGGCATTTTAACCTAAGCACCACGCCTAATTTAAAAGCCTTTGGAAGTAGGATTAGCACTTCTAAACTAAGCACCATGCTTAATTTAAAAGATGTGTGATCATACTCCAAACCTTAAGCATACTATAGCAAGCACAGGTAGCATAAGAGCACATAGTGATTTATTCAAATAGAGATGAAAGCATGATCATGTATGGTGAGAATGTTTTTTTATGCAAATGATATGCATGTTTGCATGGAACTAAACATGCTGTGGATGTGATATGAGATGGAGTAAATGCATGGATTATTCAAAGTAAATATGCAGTGGAATGCAACAGATAACTACTCATCAAATTTAAAGTCTATGAGCAAGACTTTCTCACCTTTCTTGATCATACTTACCAAGACTCACAATGGACTCGTGAGTAGTGTAGCATCTTTGTTCATCACACATGATGAGATTTGAGTTCTTGTGACGATGATCTTTTTCTCCAATCTACCCACGGTTAGAATTATATATATAGTTTATATATACCGTGAGATGGCAGGGTTCCATTGTTGATGGGTCATGAATGTTCAGGCACCCCTCGATTTTTTAGTATCTCCCTTGTCTTCTTTGTGTGGAATTTTTTTTTAAGGGTGAACAATTGATTTCCCGCTTATTCCACAACTCAACAAACACATGGGTAATCCTACTAAAGCTAGTGGTACACTAAGTTAGCAGACATCAAGATCAATATCAAAATCTTTACGCCAATTGTTTCCCAACAACGGCGCAAAAAAATGCTTGTTGACACCTCTTAATGTTATCTCTAGTAACGGCGCTTAAAAATGCTTTTTGGGCATAGCATCGCTACTAGAATGCCAAGTTGTCATCCCGGCAATAACACCAAGAGGTGTGGTATTAAATCATGCCACCATTTAGAATATAGAAATAGTATCCGCAAGCGCCATGAGATCAAATACCATTGTAGCATTTTACCCAGAGTATTACCAGGTTGTCATTTATATTTTACCACTGGGAAACAATGGCTAAAGACATTGATAATTCACCATCATGTATCTACTAACTAGTATACCAACTAGACCTAAGCAGGGGTAAGTGGTAAATGATAAGAGTTATGCACAATATCACACACAGAGGAGAATCCTATAATATATAGTCAGCTAACTTGAGAGGACTAAGGGAGAGTTCAAGGTTCCTATGTACTTCTCTACTACTCAGGTTCTATTCTAGTTGACACTAGAATGTAACTAATGCATGGGTAAGTATAGCACACACAATAGCACGGGGGCAGCAGTACCTTTCCAACTCTCGAATAAGACTGGGAAGAAGGTAGTTGGGGAAGTTACCGCCAAAAGCCCTACGAAACACCAATCCCGACGTGGTGGAATACTTAAGGCCACATAGAGTCAGCCACCCTATGGGCTACCACAACTAACCGAAATAGGAAAGCATTTGATATTTGCAGCTCTTTGTTCTTGTCAGCTACCTGTGTTGTTTCTTGATATTCATTTTTCTTAGCAAGTGTTTCCTCTGCTTCACACATCAATCTCCCGCCTCTTGCCTTTGCATCAACCACCCCCTTTTACATAACTCAACTTTTTATAACTAACAATGCAGAGGATCATGAGCATGCATGGTTGATATCAAATTCACAAGGGAGGAATAAAGATAAAAATTAGACAAATAGGAAGGCACGTGATATTTGCAGCTGTTATTAGCTACCTGCGTTGTTCTTGATTGATATTTATCTTCTGTATTTGTCTTACTGTTATATTTATCAAATTCATTTTTCTTAGGAAGTGTTTCCTATGTGCTTCTCAGATCAATCTCCTCGCCTCTTGCCTTTGCATCAACTACCCCCTCTTACATAACTTTTTATAACTGATAATGCAGAGGATCATGAACATGCATGGTTAATATGAAATACGACATTGCATAAAACAAAAAAAGAAATATAACTGATAATATATATGGCATCAGGTTTGTTGCCAAGTATGTTAAAGCTCAACATAGGAATGCAAAATAAACTTTACGTGCAGAGGTGGATTTCAAGATCGAGAATGTTGATCACAACAGATTGAATCAAACAATGAAATAGTGAGAGCATTTGTTTCTTGATAATGAATAGGCTAGGCAAGACTTCAAATAGCCTCTCATGTAGCGGTTTAAGAGACTGAAATCATGATCCCAAAGAGAGGCCGACACGTTACCTGATAGGGAGCACCAGCAGGAAGAGATAAAACGATTGTGGTGAAGTGAAAATTGCGTGTGCAGCGGGGCCCCTCTTTGCTCCTATGGAGGAGTATGACTACGCCATCCACGATATCCACCTGTAAATTATCCAAATGATGAAAGCATATATATTGAAGATAAATATAATAGTAAGACAAATACAGAAACTGAGGCCAGTTGCCATAACTGAAAACTATCATCATGGAAATATATTTAATTGCTTGAATTGTTAATTCACTCTTATAATTAGTTCAGAATGTTACACAAGTTTGATTCCTAGATGTGTAGTGCATCGAAAAATCATTGATCCCTCAATGAACAAACAACAATGATTTAGACCCAGGCATTCACTCAAAGATATGTTCAGAACAAAAATCCAGTCATATGACCATTCCATTTTTTTACATGAAAATGTCAATAAATATTTCCTTAACATAAAATAATATTGTTCCCATTATTCTAATCCATTCCAGTATGCATTACACTGAAGGTATATAGTACCATAAGAGAAGACATGTAATTAGCAGAAACTGGTAATCACATGCAAAAGAAAACAAGCACTTCAATTGCCTTATTGGTGCTGCAGCAATGGCGCCGAGCAAATTACCACCATCTCAGTCACATGGATGAAGTGAACCAATAGCAGAGGGAGTGGCTGAAAAGTTTGCAACAGGGGAAACATGTATCCTTCTCTGTTAAATTTCTAAGTCCCTATCATAAACCCCTTTTAGCTTAAATATGTAAATCTGGACTTTCAAAAATCAAAGAATTAGCTTCCTGCGGTTTTAGATAAAAGGGTACATATATGGGGTGTTTAATTTTTCAGATTTCAAACTGAAATAAACACGCTTAATTTTGGATGGTGACTCCTACCACTGGACTGGAGGTATGGATTCAACTGTCGGTAACTACTCTTTCTCCAAAACTGCATCATCGATGGCAAAGTAGTTAAACATCTTTTCAACGTTTGTGATTTTCTTTCCTAGCATCTCAATCAAAATATAAGAGAAAATTATATCTGAGACATGGGTGAATAATGTATGATTGAACAACATAGTGTTTGCTGAATATTCTACTCACCAAACTCACTCCTGAAGAACAACAAAATAGTAGAATGGTATAAGCCTGTGCCTATGATGGAGCCTACTTTTCACTTCTTATAATGGGCTGGACATTGGTTTTGATATTTTTTTCGTATTAATAATTCTGAACAGATCAAATAGATGTTAGCAATCTCATTACATAACAGTAAGTCAGTAAGTATATTCCTTGTACAAACTTTACTAAGATTTGAAGTTCAGTTTTGCAGATGAGGGAATATAGCACCAATGTTGCTTATAATGGCCTGGCAGCTAAAATTTCTGAGCAACAAATTATCATTGATGAACAAAAATTCAGCAAACATGCACATCAGGCATGCATATATGATTGGAGGGGGGCCTAACTCGGGAAGGAGGCGAAACGCAAGCAGCACATCAGACGCAACGAGCTTTGGCTGCCTTAGGGAGGTATATACGTGTATCCGAGGCGCAGGAGCGCTGCAAGCTGGCTGCACCCACCAAGAAGAATCGATCTTGGGCAATATATAAGAGGGGAAAAGGGTAGAAGATAGAAACCTGAATTCGAATCGCATAAATTTCTTCCGAATCCTGATTCCACTCCAAGGGAGATCAGCCGATGGTGGAGCTGAGCGGACTCTTCTTGCGGCGCGGCCTCGCCGTGACCGTCGTGGTCGTCGAGCCGCCGCCGCGTCGACGGATGCCCTGTCCGCGGTCGCGCGCGCCACTGAGGCCCACCCGTCCCTCACACTTCCACGAGCTGCAGCGCAGCCGCCGCCGCCGACGGCGCAGCCTCGCCGTGACCGACGGGTCGCCGAGCCGCCGCCGCGTCGACGGACGCCCCGTCCGCGGTCGCGCGCGCCACTGAGGCCCACCCGTCCCTTAACTTCCACGAGCTGCAGCTGCAGCCGCCGCCGCCCGGACGGGCGCGGCCTCGCCGTGACCGTCGTGGTCGGGTCGAGCCGCCGCCCGCTGGCCGACGGACGCCCTGTCCGCGGTCGCTGGCGCCATCGAGGCCCACCCGCCCCCTCAACTTCCACGAGCTACAGCAGCAGCCGCCGCCGGACGGCGCAGCTCGCCGTGACCGCCGCGGGTCGCCGAGCCGCCGCCGGCCGACGGACGCCCCGTCCGCGTCGTCGCGCGCCATCGAGGCCCACCCGCCCCTTAACCTCCACGAAGCTGCAGCTGCAGCCGCCGCCGCCGGACGGCGCGCCTCGCCGTGACCGCCGTGGGTCGCCGAAGCCGCCCGCCGCGCCGACGGACGCGTCGCAGTCAAAAAAGAAGTGACGAGCAGGGGAGTGAGCGAATGGGGCGAATGGGCCGGACGATGAGCTGGAGCGTGAATGGCCCGGACGAAAATCTGGGGGGAGAAACCTCTCCCTTTTAAATTTAAATATTAGGTATAGATAGATATAGATATAGATATAGATATAGAAAAGTAATTAAGCTAAGTCCTATTATTCCAATCTCCCGCACCTTCTCTCTCCCTCTCCTCCCCCACGCGCGCTACCCCTATCCCGCTACCCCTATTCCACAGCGCCACCGCTGCCTAGTGCCGCGGCCCAACCCCTGGGGCCTTAAGCCTTAGGGTGCAGCCATAGCTGTCATCCCCTCCCCTCCTTCTCTAACCCACTATCTCAATCTATTCTCTCCGCTGTGTATGTTACAACTGATATCAGATGACTAGGAGACCTCCATGGATTCCACCTCCATTGCTGAGATCACAACGATCCTCGAAAGCTTCACCACCGCCTTCCATGGACACGTGGATGAGTTAAAGCCACCTCGACATCATCGACAACCACTTCAGTGCATTAGAGATTGCACGGCATGGCAAGGATAAAGATCGTCTCAATAAGATAAATCTATACCTAGCCAATCTAGAGGCTCGCTTGCCGATCTTCGAGCACGATCGATAACCAGAAGGACCGACGGTGTTCAACAGCGTTCTGGCTCGTTCACGAAGAAAACTAGTGAGATCCTGGACGTCAGGAACAACAGCCCCCGCAACACCCACGAGCGCACCCCGATGACGGAAATCTTCACTGTCGACCAGTCGGACAGCAGTCACGCTCCGGCCCCCACCAATCTTCCGATCCCACGCGGCCCATGCGCTTCAATTTAGAGCACAGGCGGCCCATGCAAACAGGCGCGGTCCACGATGCACGTGCGTGAAGCCTGCAGCAAGAGCTGGAGTTCCACGTACGATGTACAGATCTTTTTTTTTGTGACGAAAGAAGAATTATATTAGATAATAGCTGGGTACATCAACATATTACAGTTCCTCTGGATTACACAAATATCCAGAAATTCATCTAAATTATACCCACGCTGTGAATAGCTCCAAATCTTAAACCCAAACTTATTTGACGTTTTGTATGGATGACTGCACAGACAAATATTCGGCAACAATTGTTTTCGGCCAGACAGTAGATGTCCAACGGACAGCCAACATTCCTGCAGGCGGAGTTGAGAAACTTCTTCTTTCTTGTATCTTCCTTTTTTTTCTTTCTGCCACCAAAGAACGAGGAAAACTGATCTAAAAATTATTCTCCCTAGTCCTTCATCGTGGCCAGATCCAACCATAATAAAACGAAGAAGGGGCCGGAGAAAATTATTCCATAGCGGCGGCAACATCTCCGCCTTGATGCCGCCGTTTGGAAACACATGTCTCCATGTCGTCATATCGATGAAGATGCTGATGCCGTAGATACCGTCTTCATCTTCAACATGTCCGCCATGGAGAAAATGATTCCACCCCACATCCCGCCGTTTCGGAGAAGAGCAGGAGGAAGAGATAAATCTCCAATACCAAGAAACTTGGCATGAAGAAACCCTAAACCTAAAGATTCAATCTAATAAAAAACTTACTAAAAAACAATGGATCCCCACTCCTTCCGACCTCCGGCGATATACCGGAGGAGGAGGGAGGGGGACCAACGATGGGCAAAGAATGAAGCGGCGGCGGGCGGGCGGCGGCTGGAGCAAACCTTAACCTAAGCCATGTCCAGCAGTTCTATTTTTGATTACGATGTACAGATCTTGTTCCTTTCCATTTTTATGTTTCCTTTTCTTTCTGGTTTTCTTTTTCCTTTTCCTTTTTATGTTTTTTTTTTTTTTTGCTTTTCCTTTTTATGTTTCTTTCTTCTTTCTATTTCATTTCCTTTTTATGCTTTATTCATTCTTTTATATTTTATGAAATATTTCCTTTCTTTTTTATATTTATATTTTATCACTATATTAAGTGATTTTATTTCTATTTTATTTCATGTTTTATTTTTTATATTTTTTGTATTACATGTGAAACATATGATATTCAATTATTCCATTTTTTTCATTTAATATACTTTTGATTTTGTTCTTACTTATTTTAGTTACCATTTTTATTTCTTTTTCTATTATTTTATTAACTGAGTATTTCAATTACTTTTTGGTTTTCTATGGTTTATGTTTCATTTCCTATATTTTTATGAGATATGTATGATGAGATGATGTTTGCATATTTTTGTTATACAAAATCTTTTAGATATTAATATAGTGATGTTCTTTATTTTTCTTATTATTACATGTTTTATTTTTAATTATTTATATTTTATCATATGTCTTATTGTGGTTTTTATGTAGCAATGATGTGATGTTCTTTGATGAATTTTTAAATGTTCATGTAATATATATTGCTCCACAAATATGTTCGAGTATTTAGACTGTACTCATGAGATGTTCCATGATATATTTGTGGTCGTTCAAGTAGTATTCATATAATTTCTCAAGCTTAGTTTATTAAGTGGATTTTCTATTTCTATTATTTTTATTTTCCATTATATTTTGCTCAAATTTTTACTAACATATTAATGTACTTATATAATTTATTATATATTTAATTTTTATTCTTCTTCCTTTATCTAATTCTTTTTTATATTTTATTTTTATATTTCATATGTTCTGCAGTATACAAGTGTTACGTGATGGAATTTAGAATGTTCGTGATATATAAATGAAATGATCACATCTTATACATATGATGTTCGCCTAGTATGAATAGGATGTTTATGATGTGTTTTTGAATGTTCACGTGGTATAAATACAGTATTTCATATTTAGCTTTTCATTACCCCATTTCCTGTGTCTATTACCTCTAATTGAGTATTTAATCACGCAGAATGCACGCAATGGCCAACTATTTTTTTTTTATGTTCACGTAGTGTGCTTTGTGATGAATTTGAGAATGTTCATGATATATAAATGAAATGTTCACACAGTATATATGTGATGTTCGCCTAGTATGAATAGGGTGTTTATGATGTGTTTTCGAATATTCACGTGGCACAAATGGAGTATTTTATGTTTAGACTTTCATTTCCCTTTTTGTGTCTATTAACTCTAATTGAGTATTTAATCACGTAGAATGTATGTAAAGTTTAATTATTTTTTTTCTATGTCCATGTAGTTTGCATGTGATGTATCATGAATATCTTTCATTATTTATGTTTATTTTAAGTTGTTCTATTAGTATTCATATGTCATTTATATGTTTTTATTATGTTTTTTATGCATTGTTTTATATTATATTTTTCTTCTTCCACTTATTTACATTTGATTTTTTATTTTTAGTTATTATTTGTTTATTTTTATTTTATTATTACTATTACATGTTTTATTATTTCTTTTTTTTCTATCACCTAATTTTTACTATTTTAGTTTCTATACATAAGGGTGGGGGGGTGGTGCTCCAAACGGATATCCACGTTCTTCTCTAGTTCATCTTAAAGAACTAATTCTATAATTTCTCCCTCCATTTTTTCAGTTTAGTTCAATAATTTGAACTAGAGGAGAACCGCGGGTATCCATTTGGAGCACCACCCCCATCCTTATCTATACATGGCATATACGTGATGTTAATTTAGTATACATATAATGTTATATGATATATTTTCTAATGTTCTTATACTATAAGTGAGATGTTCCTTGATTATCTTTGAGTGTTTACATAGTACTTGTGAGATGTTGCGTGGTATATTTAGTGATTGTTCAAGTAATGTCTATAGGTTTTTTTACTTTCTTACATTACATGTTTTTTCCACATGTCTTCTTTGTGATGTTCACATATTATACGTGTGGTGTTCTATGATGTATTTTGTGATGTTCACTTAGTATAAATTGAATGTTTCTCGATTATCTTTGAGTATTTTCACAATCCTTATTGGATGTTGTAACAGAACCGACCAATTTATAAAAGCATAAGTGAAAAATCACTCGCTAAGTAAGCGATTGTCACAGCGTTATAAACCCGGTAGTCCGAAAATCTCAAAGGATTTCAAACCAAACATCATCAACCAAGATCGTACAAGTTTAGCGTCACCATTCGCACGTTACAACATTTCATAAATAGTTCGATAACCTCGAGTGCGGAAATTAAAGTTATTACAAACCAAGTCTTCAAATTCAAATAGCGGAAGTAAAATAGTTTTAAAAGCTCAACCCAACTCACATATTTTTAAGAATAATAAAGTACCGGACCCACAGTCTATCTATCAAAAGTACGTTGGGGAGAATAGTAAAGATTGACCTTGCCCCGTGTCTTCTAATCCACTTGATAAGATAGGTAGCGCAGTTGCCGTGGAAGGTATGCCCATCTGCACACAAACAACAAGCGGGAAAAACCCCGAGTACGAGAAGGTACTCACTAGACTTACCCCTCGACTCAAAATAAAAGATACCAAGGAGTATGACGGGCTTTATCGGGAGATAGCTTAACTCTTTTTGCATAAAAGCAAGTAGTAATATTTTTAAGTGACAACTCAGCTTAATCATTCCTATTTAAGCTAGGTAAGTGTTGACGGTCATTAAGTCTAAATTTTATGCCGTCAACAATAGCTTCTAAACAGGCAATAAGTAGATTAATAGGGTTTTTTATCGACAAATTCCACGAGTTTTGGTTATTTGTGAAATTTCCGGGTGATTTTCGAGAAAAGGTTAAAAAGAAGGATTACAATGCAAATTTACCACGAAACTTAACCGCTGACGCAACAACATCACGAGAGGACTCGAAGACTCGAGAAGACACCCGAAGGGAGGGGGGGCCGCGAGCCACCACAGGTGGGGGGGCCGGCCCACCTGGCGCCGCCGGCGCCCCCGCTAGGGTTTGGCCCCGGCTTCGGAACCTTCTCCCTGGCGGCTAGGGTTTTCATCTCCACCGTTGGTTGAGTTGGTTTGATCTGCGGGGGCGCGTGTGCACTCCACCGGGCTATAAAAGGAGGGGTAGACCCCCCTGAAGACACTAATTCATTCCTCCTGCTTCATTTGTCAAGAGTAGTCGGAAGTTAAGGTTTCCGAGAGATTAGAAGTAGAGCTCTAGTTCTTCAAGTTCTTAGTTTAGTCGTCTAGCAAGATTCAAGTAGAGATCAAGGCGCTCCGCTCGGGATTCCAGATCTGTCTTCTAGAATTTGGTAATTTATCTTGTATTTCATTATGACTTTGCTCTACTTTAATATATTGCTATTTATTCTGTTCTTAGTTTATTCTAGTTGCACATTCGATATAGATATAGTTTATGATGATTATTGTTATATGATCGTAAAGCGCCTGATTCAATACTCGAGTGGGTCAGGTGGTGCGCATTATGTAGACGTGGTGTCTAGATATATTGTGTACCTACGGAGGCACCCTGATGTGCCGGGTCGTGTGGTAGTCCGCGTAGGTGACAGCTGCGTTGGTTTCTCTGTAGTCTACCCCCCGTACGTAGGACTAGCCGAGCATGGTCGCGAAGGAGGTGACTTCATTGTCGTAATATCCTCATTAGTTGATGCTCCTTATGATGTTTTCTGAGTTTATTGCATTTTAGATGAAGATGTGTAGCAATGGCGTAGGCTGTAGACTTTATATTTAGTAATTACATAGGTTTCTTTATTTCTAAATTGAATTCCTAGATTGCTTTACTACATTAGAGAGTCTCTATATTCTAGCTCTAGAATACTATCTATCTAAATTACTCATTTATCGTTTATCATTTATCGTTACTATTGACTAATTATTGCTAAAGCATTGGTGTAATAGGTTATGATAATGTTCATTTATTATTCTTGATCCTAGCAACCCACTCCTAATAGATAGAATGCTGCTTTATCCTTTTGGCATAAAATAAATCAACGATACTCGGAATATTCACTCTAGGTGAAATGCTACAACGGGAGAATTATCTGTGCGCTTGCGGATATATTCTAATTAGAGTCATTGCGTGTAGATTATTTTATCCTTGGTTTTTGGCATCATGTTAGGGATGACAACTTAACTTGAAGTGATGTTAAAAATACCAACAAGCATTTCTGGCGCCGTTGCTGGGGAAGGCAATTTTATTTATTAGGATTATTGATTCGCCAGGATATACATTATTTTCTAGAATTTTATAAGTGAACCTTTATCACATTCATTAAATTATATTTAGATCATAACCTTTTTGCTTTAGCAGACTTACTCATGTTTTATCTAGAAAGTTTTATAGGGTAAGTGCAGAAATTGGTTGTAGAATTTTAACTCTTATCAGGAACAACCATAGGAAGAAGGGTCTTACATCATTTTGAGGAGCAATGACTGAGAAGACTTTGCGTGAATTCTCTGCTCCAAGCACTAAGAATATTCACGTAGATCCTTCTCTTGAGGCTTTCGACATTGGAGAACAAGATTATAAGATCAAGCCAAGCCTCATCAAAATGGTGCAAGTAAGTATGTTCAGTGGAAAGAAGGATGAAGATGCTATTGCTCATCTACAGAATTTTCTAGAGATTAGTAATACCATTAACATTCAAGGCATTCCTCAAGATGTCGTGCTACTTCGTTTGTTTCCTTTTTCATTAGAAGAAAGAGCGAAGCAGTGGTTTTATCAAAATAAAGATCAAACTAAGACATGGGAAGAATGTTCAAAAGCTTTCCTAGAGAAGTTCTTCCCAATAGGCCGAACCAATATTTTAAGAGGGAAGATTTCAGAATTTCGTCAGCAGAAAGGTGAACCTGTTCCAGAAGCTTGGGAGCGTTTTCAAGGATATATATCAGACTGCCCGCATCATGGAATGGAAAAGTGGTTGCTCATGCAAACATTCTATCATGGACTAACTCAAAGGTCATGTGAGCAATTGGACGCCACTGTTGAAGGATCATTCATGTCACTCACTCCTGGAAGAGCTGAAGCAATTATGGCAAAGATAGTAGAAAATCAGAATTGGACATTCAACATCCAGACCTGCCATGAAAGTGAAGAAGTTCTAAAGGATTTGTGTGCAATATCAACCAAGATGGATGTATTATTGAACTAGCTAGAGCAAATGAGTAGTTATAAAAGAGATCGTCAAGCTATTGAAGATGCATTCAACTCTCAAGGTCAACATGAAGAAGATATTAATGAAATCATCAAGAAACAAGGATGGAGTCGACCTCAGGCATCAAGCCAAGGTAAGTACTAAGGTAATTATAATTCTTCCAATCAAAGACAACCACCCTTGAGAGAGTTAATATTAGAACAAGATAGAATTAATGAGAGTATTTATAAGAAGCTTGCTTTTAATGATGAAATGTTAGAAGGAATAAATTCAAAATTAGATAATTTTTCTCTAGCAGTTAAAGAGCAAATAATATTTAATAAAAAGATAGAATTACAAATTTCGCAATTAGCCTCTACTTTGTATGCCACTAACCATGAACAGATAAAAGGAATATCTACTAGAGGAGGTAAGGTTACACATGATCCACCTTACCCCGAAGGTGCACGTAGACCCTCACATGTTGTGCAGGTAGACAAGGAAGCTAAAAAGAATACCCAAGAAGAAGAAGCACCCATACCACAGGATGATCCACAAGAGCCCAAATTAACATAAGATTTTTAAGATAATACTATCCTACCATTCCCACGAAGGAGGAGAAGTACTCCTACCGATGAGCGGTTCAGTAAGTTTGTCGAAATTATACAGAAATTATATGTCAATGTTCCGTTGTTAGATGCTATGCAGGTACCAACATATGCGAAGTACTTTCGATCCATCCTCAACAACAAGGGACCACTGCCATCTACAGAAGTCATCAAACTAACAGAAGCATGTAGTGAGGCAATCCTACATTCTTCTCCTATCAAGAAGGATACAGGATGTCCCACCATTAACTGCTCTATAGGCAATTAAAATTTCGAGAACACCTTATGTGATCTTGGAGCAAGCGTCAGTGTCATGCCCAAGACGGTCTTCGACAAACTCAATTACGCTCCGCTCACACCAACAACAATGTGCTTGCAACTAGCTGACCAATCAGTCCGCTATCCTGCAGGGATTGCAGAAAATATTCCGGTAAAAATCCGTGACTTTTTCATTCCTGTAGATTTTGTGGTACTTGACATGCAGGAAGAGAGAAAGATACCTCTTATCCTCGGGTGACCTTTTCTAAACACCGCAAATGCAACCATCAATGTTGGAGCTGGAGAAATTATATTTACTATCAACGGACAAGAAGAGCGATTTGCATTCAGGCCAAGACCTGAGCAATGCAAGACTCTAAAGGATCAAGAAGAGCAAGGTGCACCAACATCTCGATTTGTGGAGATCGATCATAAAGAATAAATCAATTGGAGAAGTCCAATTCGGTGGACTTTAAATCCCGAACCATCGTAGGGAGGTAACTCGGTATTTATCAAGTAAAATTTAATTCCTTGCATTAAATAGCATATTTTCCTATCAATTGTATTATTAAAAAGAAATAAAAATATGCATGCTATATATAAAAATCTAAGCCCCATGAATTTATGATTAACGAAGTGTAAAACCTCCATCAATAAAATTTACTATGGTGGCAGAAAATTATAAAAATACCATCATTAGAATCCTGATTTTTCGTAGATTCATAAAAGTAATTTAGTTTTTTATTCTTGAGTCATTATACGGTATAAATACGGGAGATATGTGGGACCTACACATATCATCTCACATCACATCTCAACCATCAATTATTCACTACCATTCAAAAATCTAATTATCACACACACTCATATGCATTCATCTCCATCCATGTCTGCCACCGAGGGGAGCATCTAGGTACTAGGTAATTGATCACATACATGCCAAAGAGGACACCAGAGGAGAGTAGACACCAGCAGGCAGCAGGTGGGGCCGGCCGGCCCCACCACCACGCCGGCCGGCGCCCCATGATCTCCTCTCTGCCTCCAACTTCGCACACCCCCTCACTCATTCATTTCATTCACAGAGAGCTCTGCTCCATGGCCAGAACCAACTTCGACACTCTGTTCTTCAAAATCACCCATTAATTTGCAAGAAAAGAGAGAAATTAATTTGCAAGATCATCACCAGGATTTTTCCTCTCCTCTCTCTCTTTGATTTGCTAATCCTAATTAATTTTGTGTTCTTTGTGTTCTTGTTGTTCTTGTCGTGTTCTTCGTGTTCTTCATTTACAGGCAAGATGAGTCAAAGAATCAGAGGTGCTCTCAAGAGTATTGGAAGAACTCTCTCTTTCTGTAGCACCCGAAGCCGTTCATCATCTCAAGTACCTTCAGTTTCTGGCTCCGGAATGGACGTCGATCCTCCATCACCTCCTGAGCAACACCAACCGTCTTCCTCTTCTCAACGAGAAGAGAGGTATGAGCTGACGAACATCAATCAAATTTTATTGCCATTAAGACCTCAAGTAGAAATATTTAATGTGGTAAAGAATAAGGAGTTTACTCATACCCCAACATTTGATGATACCTTACTTGTTGAGACTGGAATGGATTCTGAATTTGAACTAATTTTTAGAATGGTTGGATGGGAAGATGTATGGAAAATCAATGAGCAGGGTAGCAAGTTACTCATTATAGAATTTATTAGCTCCTTAGACTTTGATGATGATTATGTACGGTTTAGAATATTCAACAAATCTTTTGTTCTCACATGGAAAAACTTCAGTATAGCTCTAGGATTCTCTCGAAAGCGGTGCGTAACAAATATAGCTGATGTTCTTGAGGATTTTGATAAAGATGATTTTTGGGAGAGCATCTTTGCTAAGAGGCCGAACGTAAACAAAAATACACCACCGATGAAGTCCATAACACAACACTGAGATTCATACTTAAATGGCTAGCTATTACATTATTTCCTAGAGAAGAACTAAATACCATTAGACAGGATGAATTGCATTTATTATACCTCATAATTAAAAAGATAAAAGCATCTCCTGTGAAATTAATGTTGAACTACTGGAGAACCGTACCTCCCATAAGAAAGTGCAGTATTTCTTTCACATCTTGGATTACACGTTTAGCTCCGAGACTAGATTTATTATCTAAATCTACACTTACATATATTATTGGTTCGAAGAATTATTGGATATGACTTTTCTTTTCGTGCTCACATCTTTGAAACGCCGCAATAGAAAGATAATCATGATTTATAAAAATTATCCAAAGGAATATGAGCTGCCTGATAGGGATTTAGGGATTTATACTGTTGATAGTTACACTTTTCTAGATACTGCTAACATTGGCAGGTGTCCTTCAGCACGCATCAACAGAGTCCCTAGGACGGTGTACACAGGGACAGATACAGCACCATCGGGTCCAGCTTATTTTCATTTTACTAACTTTACTGAGCCAGGTGCATATCAAGAGCCACATCAGCCTTGGTCCACTCACTCAGGTTGGGAGGACCAGCCCACTTATCAGCAAGGAGAGTCGTCCACATCTACCGGATGGGGAACATTCTCCACACAGGAGCCTGAAGATCATGGGCAAGGATTCCAGAGAGGACGAGCATCATTCTCAGTGCGCGAAAATACGGAGTACACCACGGGTGGACCGTTTGCATACCATGCACCACCAGAAGACGATTATATGCCACCTCCTGAGCAGCACTTTAGCACTTCTGTTAATGATTTTTCTGCTATATCTGTCTATTTTACTAACATCCAGCAGGGACAGCAGACGATGAATGAGACCTTGCACCGACACGAGCAGTGGCAGCACCAGGTTGACCACAGGCTTTAACAAAGATACCCGGTGGCAAAGCACACCAGACGGACAAATGACCGGATCACTTACAGCATGGACAGCAGCACTTATAGACCGAGGTGGGATACCTGATAGAGCAGCTGGGGTTTGCACCACCCCCCGACCCAGAGTTTTGAGCACGGCAAATACGTAGCTTGGGGGAGAGCCCCCGCGAGGTGAGCACCATACACCTCCTTGTATATACTTTATCCTTTCCATATTTTAGTATTTACTTTCTAGTATTTAATTTGTGCCATTAGAATAGAATTCGTCTTTAAATTCTAAAGTTATTAATCCTGTTATGTATTCAAAAAAAAATCAAAAATCGATCTCCGTAATTACTTAGCATCTGAAATTTAATCTTCCTTGAGTTATATGAAGTTTGTCTACCCTGATAATTTATTCTAAAGATCTAATATCTGTGGGTAGCATAAAACTTGAAATTCAATCTAAGTAATTGGTGGATATGATATAAAAAGGTTTGAGCTAGTATATGTTTCATTCTAAGTGATAGCTAAGCTCCAGATATTTTAGAATTAATCTAAGTAATCTAATGGATCATTTTGCTAGATATGATTAAGTAGATTACTTTGCTATACACTCATGATTGAAGTCATATGCATAAAAATATTTTTTACTCTGCAATAAATTCTCTCTTAGAAGTTTAAAAGAGAGTGTGGGTTATAAATTAAAAGATAACATACCAAAGAAGTATGAGCCAAAAAGATACCATATCAAAAGGGTATGAGCCAATTCAAAAGAAAGAGAGTAAAACAATGGGTGTAAAAGATACTCGCCTGAGAGAAAAATGGGTACACAAAAGGTATCATTGTGAGATAGCCCACACTCTCGAAAGACAGAAAAGAGAGAATATTGTATAAGAGCTGAAATTAAAGTTTTAATCACTAGCACATTCAGTCATAATGCAGAGTATAGATAATCTACTCAAATCTTATTAGCAAAGCTCCCATAATTTTTAAAGTAATAATTCATACGCATTCAGAATAAAAAGGGAAAACCTCCGGAGTGATGCTTAAGCAAAGAATAAAATATATGCAGTACTTGCTTGATTATTCTATCTTTCAATTATCCAAGATCTAATTAAGAGTTGATAAGCACCATGGTTGAAAGGTTGAAGGATAAATTTAAAAGATAGATTAATGGATTATAATCTAAAAAAAAAAAGAAAGCACTATTTGATACTTTGGAAGTTTTATTTGAAGTCTACTTTGTTAAGGGACTAGCAAAGACTTAGCTTGGGGGTAGTTGTTGACGGTCATTAAGTCTAAATTTTATGCCATCAACAATAGCTTCTAAACAGCAATAAGTAGATTAATAGGGTTTTATCTGACAAATTCCACGAGTTTTGGTTATTTGTGAAATTTCCAGGTGATTTTTCAGAAAAGGTTAAAAGAAGGATTACAATGTAAATTTACCACGAAACTTAACCGCGACGCAACAACATCACCAGAGGACTCCAGAAGACTCCAGAAGACACCCGAAGGAGCGGGGGCCGCAGCAGCCACCAGGTGGGGCCGGCCGGCCCCACCCTGGCGCCGCCCGGCGCCCCCCTGCTAGGGTTTGGCCCCCGGCTTCTGGAACCTTCTCCTGGCGGCTAGGGTTTTCATCTCCACCGTTGGTTGAGTCGGTTTGATCCTGCGGCGCGCGTGCACTCCACCGGGCTATAAAAGGAGGGGTAGACCCCCCCTGAAGACACCAATTCATTCCTCCTGCTTCGTTCGTCAAGAGTAGTCAGAAGTTAGGGTTTCCAGAGATTAGAAGTAGAGCTCTAGTTCTTCAAGTTCTTAGTTTAGTCGTCTAGCAAGATTCAAGTAGAGATCGGACGCCTCATTTCGGGATTCCAGATCTGTCTTCTAGAATTTGGTAATTTATCTTGTATTTTATTATGACTTTGCTCTACTTTAATATATTGCTATTTATTCTGGTCTTAGTTTATTCTAGTTGCACATTCGATATAGATATAGTTTATGATGATTATTGTTATATGATCGTAAAGCGCCTGATTCAATACTCGAGTGGGTCAGGTGGTGCGCATTATGTAGACGTGGTGTCTAGATATATTGTGTACCTACGGAGGCACCCTGATGTGCCAGGTCGTGTGGTAGTCCGCGTAGGTGACAGCTGCGTTGGTTCCTCTGTAGTCCACCCCCCGTACATAGGACTAGCCGAGCATGGTCACGAAGGAGGTGACTTCATTGTTCGTAATATCCTCATTAGTTGATGCTCCTTATGATGTTTTCTGAGTTTATTGCACTATAGATGAAGATGTGTAGCAATGGCGTAGGCTGTAGACTTTATATTTAGTAATTACATAGGTTTCTTTATTTCTAAATTGAATCTCTAGATTGCTTTACTACATTAGAGAGTCTCTATATTCTAGCTCTGAAATACCATCTATCTAAATTACTCATTTATTATTTATCATTTATCGTTACTATTGACTAATTATTGCTAAAGCATTGGTGTAATAGGTTATGATAATGTTCATTTATTATTCTTGATCCTAGCAACCCACTCCTAATAGATAGAATGCTGCTTTATCCTTTTGGCATAAAATAAATCAACGATACTCAGAATATTCACTCTGGGTGAAATGCTACAATGGGAGAATTATCTGTGCGTTTGTGGATATATTCTAATTAGAGTCATTGCGTGTAGATTATTTTATCCTTAGTTTTTGGCATCATGTTAGGGATGACAACTTAACTTGAAGTGATGTTAAAAATACCAACAGTAAGCACCTATACTATTCATCATTATATAATATTATTTATGATTAAGCAAACAAGTAGTAACCATAGCTATAATCATCAGCTTAACTCATCATCATCATTAACCATATTCTATAATCATCACTACGATGTTGCAGCTCAAGTCAAAGTGTTCACTGTCTAGGAACGATGGCGATTCGAATCGATTACTACTGAGCTCAGGGGGTATTCCTCACACAAACCACACTCATCCGCTAAAGTAAGCTACAGATCACCATGGCACGTATCTGGGAAAAACAAGTGCGCGGACTCGTATGGAACCACCGTACCCAGGGGGCCCGCCCCGCGCTTTTTAGCCAGCCAAGCCGGGCCTCGGACTTACTTTCGCCCCCGTGGTCCCCATCCATCTCCAATACGCTGTGAACGGATCGAGAACCGGCCCGGATAGTGTTAGGCTTTGCGGTCGGAAGTGCTTATCCGGCCAGCTAAATGTGAGGCATGCGTTCAATATGACTTGTGGTACAACAACGGTACGGTCCTTAATCGACACAGACGGAATCACTATGGTCCAACAACCCCACAAGACTCCGTCCGGTCGCTATTTATCATAACCGAACCTTCAACCAGATGATATCAACATAAACTTTTCCATCAATAGCAAGTAACCACCTATACTCGTGGATGACAGGAATCACCCGACTTCTACCGTCTAAGCACGCTAAGCATAATACTCGCCCTAGACTAGCAGGGTATAGTAAGGTGGGATAATCAATGGTAAGGCAAGGATATAATGCACCAACGGTGTCACACAACTCCTACACTTAATGCAACAATCATAAAGCATAATTAGACTGTTAGAAAGCATAGGTAAGTAGATGCTCTGGTGCTTGCCTTGTTTAAAGTCACTTGCGCGGTGGTCCGGACACTCGGACAGGTCTTCCTCGTCCTCTGCGACTGAGACCTCCTGTGGCTGGTCCTCCTGCTGGATCTCCTCGAGCTCCAAAGGTTGGGGCTCCTCCTGCGGACCTATATGATGCGATGCACATGCATAAGTACAGAGAATGCACAGTGTATACTGCTCATGAGTGAAGATGATTAACAGTTTCTTTTACTAAGTAAGTGCATATCTCTTCTCTGAAAAACAATTTAATCTACTTTACTGAGTATGTACAAATCTCTTCTCCAAACACTTAGAGAAGTGTATAAAGAAGAGGGTGTGTTTGGCACACATACACACATACTCTTATTATAAAAAAGATGAGAGCGATATCACTATTCCTACCAAAACATCTCAATTCTATTATGACACTGGATTAGTGACCAGCAAGCATTCCATCACTAGAAATGTCCAAAAGTAAATATAGAACTCATTAAATCATTAAATTCAAATGCTTATCATTTCATGTGAAATAATAGGCTTGAATTGTGACTACTGTATAAACAGTCCAGAAAATTCTACAAAAATTACAGGAGCTACTTCATGCTATAACAAGATCATGATAAAATTTTTATCACATTTCATCAAGTATAACAACCTACACAAAAAGATGAAGCTATAGGATGAGATCCACATTTAATAACTTTTTATACTGTGAAAAGTATCAAACAACAGATTTTATATTTTTATCTAGAACTTCTTAGCACAAGAGCAGTCACCAAAAATTGTCAAGGCATAATTCCCCATAATTAATTTATTAAAAATCATAAAACAATCAGCCTTAAAATGCAATTAAATTATGTCTTCATATTTTTACATAGTAACTACAAGACATACATTTTTCCCAGGAACTACATCACACACAGATTCTAACAAAACAAGAATCACATTTTTTTTGAGCAATATTCTATTTACTATGCATTTACTCATTTTTCAGCCATTTAAGCAATTAAATAAATCTATAGAGTAAAATACCACACAAATTACAACACATATTTTTCCTAGATAGATCTATTCATCAGGAATCCAACAAAATAAGTTTCACCAAATTTGGACTTCATTTGCACTAGCAATAAAATCAAAAATCATTTTTAGGCATTTTCTAGAAAAGAATAAAACGAAAAAACCGAAACCCTAGCCGGTCCATGGACTCGGTCCAGTGGACCAGAGCCACAGACAGCCAGGCCCATGGGTCCACGGCCCCACCGGCCGCTTGGCCGAGCCGGGGCGTGTTCGCCGGTGAGAGCTCACCAACGGCGAGGTGAACGGCGGCGCGGATGGCACCGACACGCCCCCATCGTGAGGTGCATCCACCGGTGGTGTTGGTTGCGCCGGCGGTGATCGGAAACGCGACGGCGATGAGCGGCGGCGCGAGATGGCGCCGCATGGCGGCACGGTGGCCGTCTCCGGCTTCCGCAAGCCGCGCAGAGAGCGCGTGAGCACCCGCCAGACCCTAAGGGCGCCTTACGCGTGAAGAGGACGTGATTCGCCCCGATGGTGGCCGGTCGCGTGTATGGCGCCACGCGCCGCGGTGAGTGGCGGCGGGGGGTGGAGCGAGGTGTCGTGGCCCTACCCGGCCCTAGGGAGCTCGGGCCGAAGTTGGATTCGAAGCTCGGGCGAGACTCGCGCGCGCCAGAGAGAAAGAGGGAGAGCGAAGGGAAGGGAACGCTGACCGCGAGTCTCGCGAAGCTCCGGGTCATGGCGCGACGGTGCGGATGGCCGTTCCGGCCCTTGGGGCAGCGGCGACGGCGGTGCCAGGCAAAGGCAAGGGGGGGTGGAGCGGTGGGCGCAGCCGCGCCAGAACCGAGGCGAGAGTCGCGGCGGCGCAATGGCGAGCCGCGTTTGGCTCAAGCTGCTGCGCATGTGTACGAGAGCGAGAGAGGCAGAGGGCGAGCAAGCGAGTGAGTGAGTGAGTGAGAGAGCGCGTGGAGTGGAGCGGGCGTCCGGGCGAGGTGAAGGCGCTACGGCCGTGGCGGGGCCTCGTGATCGCCGGGGAAACGCCATTGGCTACGGCGGCCAAGCGACGGTGACGGTGGCGAGCGCATGCTGCGCCGGTCGGCCACGACGCGCGGCGCTGGCGACGCGGGCCGGTTAATAATTGGGCCGGATTCGCCCGCCGTTCATGGTGGGAATTTTTCTTTTTTTGAAATTTGAATTTGAACCAAAATGTAACTTTTGACAAATTTAAAGCATTTTTATGAAATGTGCCCAAAATAAAAGTTATAGAGAATTTAAAACTGAACAACTTTCATTTAAGGCCCAACTCAAAATTCCCAAAAAATGTTGAACTATAAATTTATTTTAAATTTAGGGCAAATAAAAGAGAATTTCAATTTATTTTCTTTTTGATTCAAATTGCTCCAAAACTTTTGCAATAAAATTTGTCAAATCATTTCAAAAAATGCTGGGCAAGTGAATCCAAACTTGATCAATCAATTTACAAAGCAATTAATTAACTAATCAAACACTCAAGCAATTTAATTAAATTTAAACAAATGCAACACATGAAATGATGATGCATTTTAGGTTAAATGCTTGATGATGCTTATGCCATGATTAATGATGATCAAGTTAATTAATTAAGTGCCTAATGCATGCTTAACACTTGAGGTGTTACAGATGTTCTATGTATATTTTATATTATTTTATTAGTAGTATTCATGTGATGTTCCATGTGATTTTCATTACATCTTTTTCACTTTATTTAAATTTGATTATTGATTCTTTTTTATTTCATTATCTCCTTCGTATTTTTGTTTTATTTTTAATTATTACATGGTTTTTCTTGTTTGTTTTCCCTATCACATATATCTTTCCATATTCTATGAAATGCCACATGCTATTATTTAATCTAGAATATTATTCTTGTGTGGCACAATATTTTCTACCATATTTAAATGATTTGATATATTAACAACAAAAATATTTGATATGTAACCTAGAACATCTTGTGGTAGGAGAATAACATTTTTGTTAAGTCTTTGGTCTTTTTTGCACTCTCAGTATTTTTACTCGTGATATGTTTCTATTTTATTTTTCTAACTATAGAAGCAGGAACTCTAATATGGGCCTTAGGGGTCTAGAGAGAAAGAGAACAATAATCTTATATTATACTTTATAACACCAATCGACAGCATTGAGTAGTTAAAAATGTGGTATTATACTTGCTCTATTCTAAATTATAAGATGTTTTAGTTTTCTAAATATATTATTTTTTATGTATTTAAATATAAGTATATCTAAATATATAACAAAAGTTATGTATCTAGAAAAATCAAAATATTTTATAATTTTTAATGATTGTACATAATACAAGGCAAACCGTGAATTATCTGCATGTCTTTAAGAATTAGGCCACTTACTTTGGTTGCTAGCCTCGAAGTACCAACCATCTCGTCAATTTTCTTATGGACTCGTGAAACTACTATATATAGCATCATCCACATTTTATAGTTTGCATTTTGATGTAGCATGGAGTACTGGACTTGAGATTCCCTACTATGTAACGGAAACGTCACTCGACAAGTTGAATTGGACGGAGTAGTAAGACTGACCAACAAATGGTGCCAAAATACTTATCTTAAACTCCACACAAAATATTAAATCTATACCTAATAATAAAGAGGCAAAACTTTCAGCCTATTTTTTTGGTCTTTTCGTCCAGCACTAAGTTTCGTCCGGTTCTTTTGATCGATAAATCACCGCAGCCCCGGACAGAAAGGAAATCACCGATACGAAGTCGCATGTGCCCTTACTTCTCCTTGGCTTCCCGTTCTTCTCCACCCAATCGGACTCCTAGCCCATCGCGATGTCGCCCAGGAAGGGAGGAACACGACGTCACGACCCCGCCTCGCACGGCGTGGAGGCTTCCCTTCCCTTCCCTTCTGGCGACGGTCATGATCGAGAATCGAGAACCTGGACGCTGCCGCTCCTTCCTTGACTCCCGAAACACAGGTACGTACGCCACTAATCATCGCCTTCGTGTTCTCAGCCCACCAAGCCGCGCCGCCTCCAAACAGATGGCCAGATCAGGCGGCATCAGCACGAGTAGGCGCTCGAGGTGATGATTCACATGGGGGCTCTGGTGTGCTGCTGCTCATTGCATTGGTGGCGGCGTCGGTAGCTGAGGCGGGGATGGTCATCGCGTCTTGACGGCGTGGTCGGACCTGACATCGCACCGGCGGCAATGCATTTGTTTTTCTGCACTTCGCGGAGACAGAGAGACGCACGCGCTAGGGTTAGTGGCAGCGCCGTACCTCCAGGCCATCCCTCCCTCTCCAGCGGCCATCATCGTTCCTTCCTCTCGGCAGCCGTGGAAGCTTCGCAATAGGCGCTCGAGCCCACCGCTTGCGCAGCGTAAGCAGCAACCTGCTCGTCGCCCGGACGCGGCACTGCTGCCCTTTGCCGTCGGTTCTCGGGAGCAGGTCATGCCAGCTGGAGGGGACCCCTTTGGGCCGCTCCGGCAGCAGCAGCAGGTGCGTGACCCCCTCCCCCTTTGGCCTTTCTCCCTTTTTGTCTCCCAAGTCGTAAGATTCATCATTACTCCCTGCTGTTAAGTTTGCAAAGGGGAAAAGAATGGTGTATTTCCCTGTTGGAGAAAGGCCAAAGGGAGTAGTAAATTAAATTGATGTATGGTGTATTTCCCTGTTGTTAAACTTGCAAAGGGGAAAAGAATGGCCAGCTGATGAAATGAAAATGCGTGCAGCTGCAGCGAATCTAATTTATGTTCACTGTACCATAGAGAAGATGGTTCATAGCCCTTCTGCCGCAACTCCTGTGTTCTAATAATTAGCTTATCTGATTGTCTTATTTCAGATAGTAACTTCTGTTGACAATGAAGTGTTCAGGTCCGTCATTCATTTGTTGTTAGAAGAAGACACGGCTTGATAAGCATGAATTCATTGTAATTCTATTGATAATAATTTTTCTTGCAGCACTTTGGAGTTGCAGGTTGGATTGTCGGATGGAATAATCATCAACTATTTTATTAGGGCCACTAGAATTTTCATGGGAAAAGTTTCCCTTCCATCGAAGACGTGACGTAAAAACAATGACCGATGGCATCTATTGAAAATAAGAAGCAATCCAGCAATCCCCACAATTAATGTTTATTGTAAGAAGCATCTATCTACTTGAGTCACTACTCACTGATTTCCTTCTTGATTGCTAGGCTCTCTATATAAATTGTTTTTCACTTGGAATCCATCAGTGATGCGACCTCACCTTCGCTTCTTCAAAGCAACCAGCAGCCATGGAGGTGTACGAGGACTCCTTCCTAGGGTTGCAAGCGTGCGGTGGTGCCAGAAGCATGGAGCCGGGGTCTGGTGGGGTCTGGTGGTGGGGTCAGGGTGAGGCCCACGTCTCCGCCGGCCTCGTGGAGGTCACTCAGGTATTACTTTCTCCGATTTGGGTTATCAGCCTCCATCCATGGACACTCCTTCCTTTAGCCGAAGGAATTTCTACTTGCTTTAGAAAAGCCCTACACAGAGAGCAGTAGGAACAAGATGTTGAATATTTGAGTTCTTAGCCCTTATTGATAACTGCACCCGAACATAAGGAAGTAGGCTTATTCCTTGATTTTTTATGCTCTTTCAACTTTATAGCAACACACACTAATGGCAAGCAGCTTCAAGGTTCATGTAAATGGGGAACCAGCCGCATGCTCTCATTGCATTTGTATACAGCACATGATGAAGAAGCATGAGACATGAAGTAGCCAAGCAGAACCATCTGAGCGGGATCTCGGTAATTCGACTTCATTTGCAGGAAGCTCAGCACTTACAATCTATTTGATAAAATATGGGTGATATGCTTGTCCTTAGCTGATACAATTAATCAAGTTGCAGTTTTATATTCATTGTGCTTCAGATTATTTGTGACCAAATTGTGTCTATAAAATAGAATATATTCACTGTCCTTCGATGTTCCACTGCAACAAATTAATGGGTTTACCAATTCTTTCAGATTATGGGATACAAAATCTATACTCATGAATTACACTCTGGATATGCCGCAAGGATTCATAATTTCAGGAGTTATGATACTGTAAGCAAAGATGTAACTGAAAGGTGGACATACTCTATATATGGTGCCTGATTTAATATCCAGTCATGATTGCTCAGAAAAGTAGGCTTCATTGGCAGGGAATATAAAGGCATCAGGTATACGCAGTGTTTAGAATTTTGTAATGTAGGTTTATTTCTAGACACTTTCTGTTGATTTATTGTGAATATGTAGGGAATTTTTGCTCACTATAGACTTTTGATAGTAGATGGATAGGTTTCTATTTGTGTTTTCTGAAGGGGGTGGTGAGCGCAGCTGAGATTCTCGAGGGTAACGGCGTAAGCATTGGTGAGCCGACTGTCCTTGCTTCATTTTACCTTGTCCACCTTCTCTCAGTCATTCCCATTTGGATTATACATTTACCGTAGTTTGTTATTATGTGGTAGAATTGGGTTCTAATTAGTACTTATATGAAACAGTGACACCAATGTGATGTTTGGTTCGACAACGGTTATCTGAACACTGAACTAATGGAATAATGATCACATCAGAGTCAGCCTCGCATGGATGAGGCCATGACACCATCACAATTTCCTGTAGAGAAATAGAATCCTAGCACTGCACATTCAGAAAATCTTGACTGAAATTGTAATTTCTAATTGTGCACTTCTAAAACTTTGCCATTTTCCTAGGTAGATGTATTCACTTAGCCATTTTTCTTTTAATTGTGCATGATTATGTTTGCTTGATTGGGTAAGAATTGGTAGTATGGATATGGTAAGTCATTTGCATTTGTGACATGCCGTATAAACCAACCATAAGACTGAGTGTCATCAGTAAGTGCCAGACTCTGATATTTGTTCAACTGGCAGCAAGTATAATTCTTGCACAATTATTTGTATCTAACATTTCTACTATGTAGGATGAGAACATATCATTCTCTGGCTGATAATTATTCTAGGAGCTCTTATTTCTTGAAGAAAATGCTCACAATAGCTCTCAGGTACTTTAATAAAGGAGTTTACTGATCCAGTAGTTCACCGATCAGCATTTGTTGTTTCAGGTTTGGGTGCATGTCAAGAAAGGTAATAGCTAAATGCTAAGCACTTCAGGGCAGCTCTTTGTACTGTTTAGCTTGCTGAACAGAGCATCAGACTTCTTCAGTACAGATGTATGCATGCATGATGTATAATTATTAGTATCACTTGCAATGACTGGAAACTGCAACTAATTAGTATCACTTACGAAGGCTGGGAGTTGCCTGTGTTTGTTTATATTGTCTTAGCCACATCACGTTAATAGTGTTTGTGAACCTGTGACGCCGCACCATTGACTATGCTAATTTTAAGAACTTTGTTTTTTAATTAAATATCATCTTAATGTCAGTATTTAATTATTGTTTATTATCATGTACATATATACTCAAACCTATGCGCGGGATGGTATATAGATGCGGTGAAACTTATTCGTGGATTCATTGGCGCATGAAATAAATGGATATCAGAGATTTTTCCTGCCGATATAAAACGTTATCTTAGCCACATCAAAGATCTATATAGTATAGTTTGGGAGCCAGCAACGCTGTGCTTTCCATAACTATGTTAATTTTACGAACTTTGTTTTTCAGATTAAATGTCACTTTAGCATATGTATTTTAATTTAATTTCATAGTATTATTATCCTATATCATACGATCTATGTATTTTTAAATAAAAATTAAATTATCCTGTAGCAATGCACGGGTACACTACCTAGTATTAATTATTGATGAGCTATAATTTTGAGGCCCCTAAGAAAATGAGGCCCCGTACTGTCATACGGCTCGCACACCCCTGTGCACGGCCCTGTATACAAGCAGAGCACCGTTTTTTGCTCGTACATATTTTTTATTTTATTTTTTAAACTATATAAGCAGAGCACCATTTTAAACACAACATAGATGGTGGTAGACTATAGGAAGCTACTAGACGAGAGCACGAGGCCAAGCAAAAATAGTGGAGCACGTTGAAGTCAGACGAGCGAGCAGAAACGCAGAATGGACCTGAGCACGTAAAAGTAAGACGAATAAGCAGAACACAGAGTGGGCCTATAGGCCTATGGGCCAGCAGGAGAAATAGAAAAAACGCACGCACTACGGAATAGGGGGCGTGGGGGTCGGCAGATGACTTCGTGCCACCCAGGTCGGTGGCTAGCAAGACCCCCCCGATGACATCACTAGGCCGAGACGCGGTCTTTGTCAAGTAGGAAGCTGAGGAGTTTGCGCAGACACCGTGATCAACATTCTCCCCGTCAGTACTGTGGAGGAGGAACCATTAGCTGAAGATGACGGCAATTCCACCTAGGAACAGCAGCAGAAGTAGGCCGACCATCAACAATGAACAGATTATCAGAATACTTAGCAGAGAGCGTCGGTAGCGATAGCACCACCACCGAGAGCAACAGTCGTGGCAGGATGATAACCCAGGTACATTGTGCAAATATCAACTCCAATTTTTGATGGTACTATAGTCCCTATTTCTTAGATTTTGTGGATGCAAATTCTATTTGATTTATATGGGGTGCTATAAAGGTACCTTATGCTCCTCTACGTTTGACAGATAATGTTTTTACCTTATTTATACGAGTTTCCACAAATGTATTACTGGATCATTGGATGGATTTTTCTGAATTATTGTGTCAGAAATTTACACCGGATCAGAATGTTGGGGATGAAGCAAACCAGTTGTTTCCCGACCCAAATATTTCAGATATTGGTGATGAGATGGGTCCCATTGTGGTTGCCTTGGAGGCCAGGTATACTTCAACCCACCTTGAATATTTGTGCACCAAATCTGTTAGCACAATTATGTCAAGCAATTTGGGAAGATGAAACTATAAAGATGATGGCCAACACAATTTGCCTAAATCAAGCACATCTTGATGGACCTTGGAGGGCAACGTTATTTGCTACAAAAACAGGTATTATATTTCAGCAGCATCTGCCTATTTGCTAGAATTGATGGAAACTTAGGGTAAGAAATTACCTAAACTTTTTGATGTGAGATTCAATTACTGCACTACTTATGATCCAACACCAGCTTTCTTGATTGCTATTTTGTCATCAGATAAGTGGCCAACTATATGGATGTCGTGGGCAACTTTGATTTTTTCAATGACAAAGGCCCGTCATTATGCTCAGATAGGCGGCATTGATATTAGCCGAAACAGCCGGGATGATTTACTGCTATCCCAAAATGATTTTATATGAGGCGAACTGATGTATGGTAGTATGGAGTTTTTTCATTGTTACCGACTAGTTAGGAAACCAACATTGATCTGCCGTCACATTAAGGCAGTTTGATATTGAGGACGTTCACACTCTCTATACTCCGCCAGTGATTTATCCTTTATATTGGGGGATTCATATCTCAACAGCATGAGTCAGAAACCACGGGATTGATGCAGTTAAATAACCCATTCAGTTACTTTATTGATGGATATTTTGGTTCCTTCCACTATTATTTTTTCTTTATTGCAGACGACGACACAAATGATGCTAACTACAAAGGTCAATTTCCCATTCAACTGTACGTAGACCGGCAGGATCCGTCAACTTTTGCGGAAGGACACGTCGCTTGGACCAAGATTCTACGCGAGGATGTGCTGATCGAAGAAGGGAGGAGTTCTGTCACACGTCCGATGAAGATAGTGACAAATTATAAGATTGTTAGGCCAAAAAGAGGCCTAAGGAGGACACAACCGAGGATAGTGAGCCCCACGGACCGCCCCTAGGGAGGGGCGGCATGGGGCACCGCGAGAGGAAGGGAGGCGACTGCCCGCCTCCCTAGCCGCTGCCTCCACCGTTGCGTGCCCAGGAGGCCATGAGGCCCACACGGCCGCCCGTAAGTTACCTTCATTATTATTATTATTATTATTATTATTATTATTATTATTATTATTTAGCTAATTAATATTAGGTAAACTAGAAAATCCGTGTTCGATAAGGACTTTCTTGTTAGAGTCCACTCAAGACTATAAATACTAGATCATTGAAATCAATTTGGGTTAAGAAAGTAATTGGACTAAGTCTCGTTATTGCAATCTTCCGCACCTCCTCTCTCCCTCCTCCCCCATGCATGCCACCTCTACCCCTGCAACACCGCCATCAGGCAGTAACCCTAGGGCTGGGCCCTAGGGTAACGCCATAGCCGCCCCTCCCTCTCCTCCTTCCCAATCCATCCCCCTGTTGCGTGTGTTACACTAGTAGCATCCTATCTTGCCATGTGAACTGTCCACGTCAACATTCACTAGCATATCTCACTAGCATATGTAATTATATCTTCATTCAAGCTATTTACATCAACAAATTACATCATATATAATAATATATTTAGTTGTCTATAACAAAGTGCTAAAAAATTTAAAATCTATAAACATACAACAATATTTGAGGACCTCAATAGTTTTAATTTAATTTTTTTTCAACCATAAAGTTATATATCATATCAAGAACCATAATTTTCATATAGATTATGTCAATATCCAAGTTTGTTTGATAATTTTAATTTTTAAATATTAAAATCCATAAACATACAGTATACCACAAGCAACGAGAGGACATATTTGGGCTAGTGGATTAGAGAAAGGGAGGGAGGAGAAGGGTGGCGCGCGCCCTAGCAGGGGCGGTGGCCGGCAGCGTGGGGCGGTGGCTGGTGGCATGGGACGACGGCGGCTTGGGCAGGGGGAGGGAGATAAAGGGGAATCACCCCAATTACATTCTTGAGTGGATCTGATTACAATGACCTATTATTTATAGTCACAATTGGACTCTAACGGGAAAGTCTTTATCGAACACAGACTTTTTAGTTTTTCCTAATCTTAATTCTCTAATTAATTAATAATAATAAAAGTAACTAGCGGTGATTGCAGCGATGACGACAGGAAGCGGCCGCCCAGGCCTCGCCATCCGGCGTGCGGCGGCAGCTAGTGGCAACAGCTAGGGTAGTTGCCGCCACCTGCCACGTGCGGCGCCCTAGGCCGCCCCTCTAGGGCAGGTCGTGGAGCCCCCTATCCTCCTTGGCCCCGTCTTTGGCCCATTAATCTCATAATTTGTCACCGTCTTCGTTTGACGTGTGACAGACAATAATATTTTAAGATCCTAAACAGTTTTAATTATGAAAATCAACTATAAAGTAGATCATGCGTTGAGAGCTATAATTTTAATATAAAGTTTGGTTTCATTCAAATTCATATAAAAAATTATGAATTAGTTTTTAATATAAAATTTTAGATCATCATATTTTAACATAGATAGCACCATAACTGTTATTGGCCGTGCTGCGCGAGCCACCCACTCTGGGCCACCGCGTGAAGCTACCGCCAAGCACACCTGTGCGACCCAGGCCTTTCTGCCAGCCACCCTGTGCGACCCAGGCCTTTCTGCTCGCTGATTTGAGCCTTTCTGCTCGCTGAGTTGAGAGAGGCTCACGTTTTTTGATTTGGTCAAAGCAAAGAGAAACAAAGATGTTGCCAGCACTTGTGAGCTTCATAGCCTGGCTACCACACAGCAAATAGAGAAGCCACAGGGGGAACGAAGGATAAGAACAGGGGTCACTGGAACAGGCGATAGACTGAGATCATGGACCATGGGTCCCATATGCAAGAGAGAAAGAAAGAAGCCACATGACAAATTTGTGACTTGTTTGTGAAGATCTTGAAATATGAGGTGTAAGAGGGTTACACTGAACCTAAAATAAATGTTTTATCTGAAACATCATGTTGTTGCATGCTCCTCTTTTCTCTATTTTAAATGATTGTGAATTAAATATTGATCATGTCAAATTGTTGGATACATCATGTTACTATATATCTAGCTTATACTTTGTCTACTCGATCATGTTTGCACGTGTTTAGAAACCTTTCTGTAATCATATTTATACTTGATCAATCATGACTATATAGAAGCGTTAAACAACTTGTTTGTTTAGTTATGTGTCAGATTTTAAGAATTTGTAGATAACTCTATATTTGTGGGTTGAACATATCCTAAGGATAAGGCAGAAAAATACAAACGGAAAATTAAGAAAGAAAAGGCAAAATAAAACAAAGATATGTAAAGAAAAAAGAGGATATTAACGACATTTTTTTTTTCTTTTCAAGCAAGAGTCGAAGTGGTTTTAAAGGAGTTTTAGAGGAGTCAGAGGCTTGCGAGACCCTTTTGTTAGAGCACGTAGCCATGGCGCGGAAAGTGGTGCCAGGCCCTGCAATAGTTCCAAGTAACGCTCTGAGCTCCGCCTGGTGTGCGCTATGAAGTCGTGTTAGGTAAGTAGTCTGTGCCACATTTTTTTTGGCACACATCTTTTATCTAGGTGATGACTAGTGACTAAGTGTTGAATGATTTGAAATAAAACCTATTCAGGGATAAATACAAGCTTGTTTATATTTGTAACTTTGTCTAACATTATTGCGTTAGTAGGAAATTGTATGATAATTATGAATTCACTAGTGAAAATGCACGTGTGACGCGCACGTGTGTATTTAAAAGGGCAAAGAAAATAGAAATAGCCTCTCAAGCCACAATCATAAAAAGACTAACAATGCTAGACTCAAACGAATTAAAATTTTAAGCCATAAATTTGTTAACCATGTATATCAAATCCTGGTATAATAACTGGTCAAAATTCACAGACAAATAAATATGTAAACTTCATGTTTCAAACATATAGATTACCAACAATAATTTTTGCATCAGCCAAATCATGATCTTCTCCCGGTAACCTGATGAACAACAACTCCCATATGAAGCAACCACCTCCTTGTAGAGATTCAATGAAATCACCTATATAAATAATTAATTTTTCCAGCGGCCATGCGTATGAACATCTCGCATACATGTTGTCTTACGTTGCCTTTGAAAAATGAGAGGATGACCATAGTACTCTAAGTGCTTTAGTGGTGGGGAATGCCCGATAAATGTTAGTCACAATGTTAAGCAGCAGAAGAACAATAACTGAGAATTTTCGAGTAAGAACCCACCTTCTCGTTGATTAAATTGCTCTAGGAGGTGTGTGGGTGCAGCCGATCAGCAAGTTTTGGGATCACAACAACAGTCAACATGTGCAGAACCTCTTTGTTTCATGGCGGCTCGCCAACCTTAGCTAGACTTTTGAAAAACATTATAAATTTATTAGCATTTATGTAATAGAAATCGATGAAGCAATACAACTTTTTTATCACTGGATAGAAATTTATCAAGCTAAACCAAGATCTTAGAGCTCAAATTGTTTTCTCAAATACACTACTCATTCAAAATATTGCATGCCTAGACATGTGTGCTGTTGGCTTGGCCTTCTTGTTCTGAATGTGTACTCCCACAGTAATATTCAGAATGTGATATCTCCTAACATAGTACCCATCAAAAAATGCATTTAAAGTCACTGGAAAGGTAATAAAAAGTTCTAAAAAGCCTATGCGAGGTAAGAAGTTTTGCCAGGATTACTTTACCTGAAATTATTACCAGAAGCCCAATTTTAATTTTTTTTAAGAAACTGGAGGGGCCATGAGGCCCCTATAGGCAATTTATTAAAGGAATGTAGAAGCAAAAGTTTACAAAGTTTATAGCAGAAACAAATCAAGAGACAAAGAAAGAGCAATTTTAATTTTCATGCTCCAATTGACTTTGATAATGAACGGTTGACCTTGGAAATGACTCATTTTAGGATTACACTAGCCGCGCCTTGCCTAGAGTGTGCCAGTGGTCGTCATGCTATATCTGGAGTGTGCCAATGGAAGAATCACGTTTTGTTGCACTACTCTACCTTTAAGATCAGACAAGTATTTGTGAGGAGCTTGAGCATGATCAACATGAAACCATTGACCTACAAAGAACAAATGAAAAAGAGTTTAAAAAATAAACACCAAAAAGCACAGGACAGAGATAAGAAAGCAATACAAAAAAAATCCGATTGATAAAAGTAATTCAGTATATGAAGAATTGTGCCCTATGGTATCAATTTGAATTCTTAGTTCTAACTAAGCGGTAGAATTTATACTTTGCAAATTAGTGATATACATAATTGTTAAAACTGACATACCCTCCTTTTGCAAATATGAAGTTGGTTATTATGTAGTAATATTCTGAAGCTTAATTATGAGCCATTGATCAATCAGAAATTACAGTGTAGAAAACACCAGGACAGTGACACTTGTGTAACATGCATTGAGAACATATAAATTTTTAATATTCAGTTCGCAGATGGGGTGGGGTGGGGTGGAGGGGCATATACAAATACATTTTTAAAAAGAATGCCATATCAGATAGGAAGTGCAGGGTCCTAGCAAAGATGGTGCTTTGGTTGGTCTACAGAATAAGTTAATTCCAAGTTGGGCTGTTATCAGACCTGTATATAAGACTGGTGGGAGCTTCTGGTCATAGGAACTCTTTCATCGGAATGAGGAAGCAATAAGAAATGCACATCCCAAAAAAAACTTTATAAAGTGGTGGAATTGCTATATTAATGCTCCCTTCTTTTCTATAATCTAACACATACTGGGATAGGTAGCACACATACTGGGATAGGTAGCAATTGAATGATAGCTAAAACAAATACTAAAAGAAGGGAGTGCATATGAATTACCTAGCGGTACCATATAACAGTTTGCAGTTTGCACTACAATGAGCAGGTAATCAAAAACTACTGCTATGCCAGTGTTCAATTCAAGTTAGAAATTAGAAATCTGAGTGAGAAATTAGAAAGGTAGAAAAAAGAAGATTCTAGACTTCTACTATCTTTAGTACCTTCATAGATTTCTTGGAGTCACCTATAAGTTTTATTACATATAAAAATATGTGTAAGAGAAAGTTAATGGTAAACTTGGATAGAAGTAATGGAGTACAATTGTTCCGATCATTAAATTTCACCCATGCATATAGAAATGGCCTTTGTAGGTTTCTGAACCTCTATGAGATCTCCCAAGTTCAGACCACTAAATAGTCCAATTGCTGGGGCTACATAGATATTTTGTTTATGAGCTATTGATCTAAGCAACTCAAATGACAATGGATAGAAAACAGTAGCATTAATATCAGGCCTGGTTCTACAATGTGAAGAACTCAGTATATATGGAGTGCAATTAAAATAAGTTATACAAAATATACATGGCCGATATAGCTGGAAGAATATATGAGATAAAGTGGAGCAGAGCAGAAGGCAATCCTTGACGACAAACAATTTTTTATAAAGGACTGGTGAAGGGGCCATTTCAGTTCTCAAATCTAACTAAATAGCTAAGTTCTTTACCTATCGATTAATGAAAATGAAGATTAAGCCATTAAGAAATGCTAAACGTTGCTCACAGTTATAGAAAAGAGCCTCACTAAGGATGAGGAAGACAAACATGAGCACATGCCAATTCATTTATTGGTTACAGGTAGTACTTAAAACATTGATAATGACAGGCTATTCAGAGAAGGCGATGGAACATTTAAGGAGGATTTCCTGACATATTTGTATATGGAAAAATTTTGCATGTCCACTGAACTTATGTTAATCTCCGACTGAACTCTGAACTTCAATATGAATTGATAGAGTCTTAGAGATCAGGATAGTACAAAATCAGCAAGTAAACACTGAAGGGGAAAAAAATGAAAAAATAAATACCTTATGCCCATTCTATCGAGCACGTCAAGGACATCATCCATGGAAGCACCTGCTCCTGGCCAAACCGCCGCTGTACGACAAATAGGAAGTAGGCCATGCACGGTAATGAGGAGGGAATCTCGGCTGTGCCAAGTGTCGTCGCCGTCTGCCGCAGAACCTCTCCCCGCGCGTGGCTTGTCGTGCACGGGTCAGAGCGCGACGGGAGGAGGGAAACACGTGCGGAAGAGAGGGGCGGCGATAGCACTATTACAGGCGGGAGGCGGGCGAGGCCGAGGGGAAATTTGAGAAACAGCTAGAGGAGGCGCCGAGGCCGAGCAAGGGGAGCCGGGGAGCGCCGTCGCCGCCACCGCCGCGTTTTCAGGCTCGGGGAGCGAAGTGGAAGAGAAGGGCCGCGCGAGGGTTCGCGATTTGCTAACGCCCCGGGTACGTGGCTAAATGGGTGAGAGACCCGATCGATCCGCAATCGGACGGTGCACATCGCAAACTCGCTAAATCCGACGGCTGGCGGGTTATCGGACGACGTGGCCTAATGGGTTGCCAGAGCTTGGCCCGAAATTCGTCTTTTAGAGATGAAATAGTGATGACCAAAAGGGAATAGACATGTTGATACTTACAGGAGTTTCAGCATGTCCATTATTTTGTTTGCATAGGGTAATGACTAAATGGATGCATAGTATTCTACCAATAATTTATTCATCATGCAGAATATATCAGCCAAACAGGATAAATAGGCGTGTACATTTGCTAGCATATAGGTTAAATTTGTTAGGCATAAAAATGCATAAAGAGGATAAAAGGGTTTTGATTTCCATACAGAATGACCTTAACAGTTGTAGGGATTGACAGAGTGTGGAGGGGAAGTCAGTGCAAAGTAGTGGTGGCTGAGGATGCTGAAGGGGACACCATTGATGGGGTTCAGCTTGGCTGTCATCACCACTGAGCAGAGCTTCTTGATTCAAAGTTTGATAGTCTGCCGCCTAAAATTCCTTTTTTTTTTCTTAAGAGACAAATGTAATTGGCATTTCCGGTTTGTGATCATACAGTCAATACTCATAGAAAATAAACAATATTTCATATTCCAAACCGTGATAACACGAGCCATAAATTTAAAGAAATAACTATTGTGATAAAAAGTGTTACCAATGCATAAATGCCTATCGTTTCGGCATCATCAGAAAATCACTTTTGGAAACTGCACAGGGTTGGTTTATTTCTTACGATGCAAAATCGGACAAGCCATTGATCGGTCGGGCGTCAGAAGCATCACAAATACTCTGCAAGATCAGTTGCCTGTTTCTTGCCTATTTTCTTCAATTGATGACTTGGCCGGAAGCTTGCAAATATTGAAGATCATAAATGCAGCAATTCACACAGGTGGTACTGAAAAGATTGAGTGACATTATGCAATGGAGGATGTAGCTTGCACTTGCAACGTGTGGTGCGCAGGCGCACACGCACCTGCACCGCCTAATTGGCATTAGGTCGTACAGCTCGTTCTAGCCGTGCGGTAACCCATTCATCTCCAGGAGGTCAGGCACCTGCTTAGGCATCTCCTCGATCGATCATCTCCGTTGCCCTTGGGCTGCAAGGAAAAGAACGGGTGCTCACCATGGCTGTGGATGCTACGGCGCTAGGGTTCTTGCGGCTGCTGCTTACCTTGCGCGAGGGTGGCAGCGGCGAGGGTTCCAAAGACCGAAGAAGTTCCTTTTCCTTTTTCTACGGTGGCTGCGGCAAGGGTTATGTGAAAATAAAGAGACGGGTACAACCAAGTGGGTAGGGTGATAGATGGTGTAAAAAATAATCCAACACAAATATGTGCAAGAGAGAAACACGTGTCAACGTTTACATGTTTACATACCCGGTCCACCTGTGATGTTATGATGGGTGATTCAGACACGTTGGATCCAATCTTAATGTAGATCTAATGGATAATAACTGGAGTGGGTAGGAGAGATCAGGGTGAGAGTCTATTTCCAATTCCTTCGCTCTTTTATAGTATAGATAGATAGATATAGATAGATAGATAGAATAGATATAGAGTTTTGCTATTTTTCTGTCAACAGATTTTGTTATATTATATCTATCAAATTCTAGATCATTGATTTCGCTTTAAGATGTGTGCTGCGTGCCCTTCGCTGACGGGTCCGCACGCGCTGACGGGTCTCCTTGGAACATTCGAAACCCGTTAGACCTGATACTTACGAAATCCACGTCCATCCTTATCATTCATCTTGTACTTCTTTGATCCCCCACCATTCGTCATCTCCCCAAGCGCTGTGGGCTGTGGCGCAGCCGCACCACCGCCCGCCGATTTAGGGGCAGGCGCGCCGCTGAGGCACATCGCCTCTGCCGCTTGCGCCCGTGCACCACGCTCCGCTTCGCTTGTTCCCGCGCCGAATCGCTCTTCCGTACTGTGCTGCGCTCCTCCTCCTCGTCCGCTGTGATGGAGTTGTTTGGTGAGGGGCTGTCGTGCTGTGTTTTGGCGAGCTGTGTGGGTTTTGCTATTCGTCGAGCTGTGTTCCGTTGTGTTGCCACTGCGAGGTCTGTCTCTGTTTCTGTTCCTGTCTGCTTATTTAATTTGTTTAATCCCTGTGAGAGTTGTAGCCTTAATCTAGCTTGTCAAGTTTGCATGAGACGTTGCTCAGTTCGTGTGTAACAACAGGCTACCAAGGTTTCATTCTTTTTGTTATATCATTTTGCTGCAATAGGGGAACCATCTTTTCAAGCAATCATTACTCAGTAACTCAAGATTAATTTATTTTCTTTGCTTGAGAAATGTAATTTGTTGTTCTGCTGCTCAGTTGGACAGACCTGACTCCTGAGTTCAGCCAGCATTTTTATTCTCTGTATTTTCAGTAGCAGCTATGTGGTCTCGCTATTTTCCAGCGCTTTGTTCTCTGCAAGTGCAGTACCCATTTTCAGCAGCTAGTCATAAAGTTTGTTCCTTATTGTTTTGGTCTGACAAGTGTGCTTACATTGTATGGCCTATTGTGTGTTTATGTGTTAGCTTTTTTTTCCAAGTTAGTTTGCAATTACTTCAGCTGTACCGTTGTAGTGGAGTTTCAACAAATTAGTAGTCACCACTGAGATTCCGTGATTGAGAGCCTCGTATGATCACATGCAAGGGTAATTTTCCGATCCAGTCTATTATATATGTCTTAAAAAATTGAGTTGAATGGTCCTGGCTCCAACACCTTCAGCTTGCCGTCATTTTTGTATGCTGGGTGGAGCAGCCGTTGTTTTGGAATGTGGTAGCAAGACCTTGGTGAGAGTTGAGTGTAGCTGGCATGTTGCTTGAGATTTTGTCTAAGACTTGAGTGACTTTTTTGGATGGAGATATGTCTGAACTAGGTTTCCAAGAACTGTCACTGGATTTTTTTTTTGTCGATGCACTGATTATTAAGCGTAGGCAGGATTGAAGAGTTCAGTTTTTGTTTGATGGTCTCAATTGCCTGGTGCAGCTGAACAACTAATTGTAGGTGATTTGAAATTGACGCTCATTGACTCCTATGAACATGTCATTTTTGTGGTTTCAGTTTGTTTGCAGAAATTGCTTCGGTCACTTGTTCAGTTCATGAGCAATTATTTTTTGCAGAGGATTTTCAATTTTCCGCTGCATACACTGTCTAAATCCAAATAGATCCCATCTAAGTTATCCAAAAAGTCCAAATCCAAATAGATCCCATATAAGTCCAAAGCATCTAGTAGACTCCAATTGAGCCTATAATATCTTGGTCCATATTGGCCTATAATTCCATGGCCCCTATATTGCTATTTTGGTGCTCTGATCTGAAATCGGTGCACAGGAGCTAGGCCACGGCTACCGCTGCTCTGGTCCCCTTCCCTTTGGTCAGCCAATCCTGCTTATAAGTGTCCTCTACTTCCACTCAATCCATTCAGATGCGACGCAGCTCTCGCTAGATCTGGTGTCCCGATGCCTGCCTTGTCTGTGTAAGTTTTCCTGCCACCCGCAGCACGTGTTCCTCCATTCATTTTAGCTTCTGCACAGGTTCGTTGGTAATTTCAGCACCTGTTCTTTTTGGAAGGGTCAGTGCACTTTATGTATTTTGCTCCGTCGTTGTTGATGTGGTCGGGACACTGTGAAGGGGCTGGGAGCTCATGCTGATTGGTTCTGGAGTGATTGTTGTTTTTGCTACAGCATTTGTGCCCTTCGTGTATTATGGTGACTTGAGTGAATCTGGTTATTTGATTCAATTTTTTTTGGATTCAACAACTGTTGTACCTATCTATATGTTTAGTTTCTGATGAAAGTAAAAAAATGTGGCTTGTGATTTGTGAGCAGTTGAGACTTGGTGAGTGATACAGTTAATTCAGTTAATTTGACATTAAATCCGGTAGATAAGATTTTAAATTGAGTAATGCATCGTGTTGTTGAATTTCTTATTGTAGGAGCTCCAGCTGTTTCAGCTTGTGTAGCTCTGCTAATGAATTGTAATATTGGTTTTAGTTGTGATAATTGCTATGGAGTTTTATTTTAATATTTTTTAATCTTGTTAATTCTGCAAAAGTTAAAATCTTTTTTTCCACACGGCTAACCAATCATGCTAATTCTGTATTTTTGTGTTGTTAATTTGTTTGTCAAATGAGCTTTTGAATTCTTGTACTAGGGTATTTGAATGCTTAGAACTATGCACTCTTAAACCCTAGTGGATATTGGGCATGTTAAATTTGGCTGCTCCCCGGCTAGTTGTGTGCCTGCTGGGCTGGTTGGGTAGTCTTGACAGATAGAAGTATACCAGCCCGAACGTGCCTATTAGTAAAATTCAACCTCATCGGAATTTTGGCATTCCATTTAAGGAACTATATGTGTGTGTGGGTGTGGGTGGGTGGGTGGGTGGGTGATTGTGTGTGTGTGAATGTCTGTGTGTGCCTCTATTTTTTTTGGCTTTTTTGGTGTGGTTTTATGTGTTTGTCTGTGTGTTGATGGTTCTATACATGAGTTGCTATTTTGACAGGTGATCTGTTTTCTAGCTTTAGTGTTTGTGTGTTCAGGTTTTTGACAGGTGCTTTGTTTTCTAGGTTTGGTTGGGGTGTGTGTGTATTTGTGCGGTTTTTTTGGTTTGTTCAAGTGCTTCTTAGTTGTGTTTTTTTTTTAAAAATATGGTTAAATTAACTTAGTGTTTATGATAATTTAGGTGGTTGTGTGTGTGTCTAGGTGTGCGTGTGTGTGCGCGCATGTTTGTGTTTAGGTGTGTGTTTGTCTGTGTGTGTTCAGACGTGTTTTTGTGTGTGTCTTGCGTGTGCGTGTGTGTGTGTTCAGATGTGTTTTTGTGTGTGTGTGGCATTGCAGTTATTTTTTTGTATTTGTCTCCCTCTCTGTGTCTCTCTTTGTGTATATTTGTATTTGTCTTCCTGTTGCTGGTTGTAATCTTATTGAAGTTGCACCTACATATTTAGTTGGCATTGCCTTTGTTTCATTTGTTCTTTGTTGTTGATTAAGCTTTTGTTATTGCTAGTTTTTTTCCTATGTGTTTTTGTTTGTGGACATCTCTGTGTCTCTGTATGTATGCCTCTCATGTTATTCTTTATTTTTTAGGATTTTATATGAAAAAAATCATTGAGCTGCATGACAAATATGCTTTGCTTATGTGACAGAATGTACCTAGGGACATACACTCTTCCATAAGGTCTTCAACTGAAATATCTCATTTTCATTTTGTTGATGCCGTAAAAAATTGCAAATGGTATCTCATTCTCATATAATTCTTACCACAAGCACTTAAAGATGCTTTTGAGGTCTTCTTTTAACAAAGGTGTCTCCGGCAGCCTTCGAGTGCTAAGTTGTTGGCTACCCTCTGCGACAGAAGAAAGGTTGCACTGAAAAGATCAGTGATGAAGCCATTGAACATGCCCTTAGAAGGTTGCACTTAAATATTAATTTGTTTACTTCTTGGTCCTGAGCAAATGATATGAGTTGGAGTGAGAAATAATAGCTCATATATTTTTCACGGAAAGGAACCAGAAGAAATATTGCCATTGATGGGTTAAGTTGCAAATGATATGAGTCGGGGTGAGAAATAATAGCTCATATATTAAGGTGCTTCGCTCACTGAGCTGAACATTTGCCAAGGCAATCACTGCCACGAAGACATGCTTATTTAGGCCTCTTTATCTAGGGTATAGAATACGATTGATAGAAAATGTACTTCTTGTAGTTCTAACTCTTTTGACTGTATCCTATATATGAAGTTATCAAGGTATTTCAAATGAGAATAGTGTAATATATCTCTATATTTTTTTAGTGAATCGTAAACATACCATATCTAGACAATAAAGCAGTATATGTTTTGTTATCTGAAATATACTCTTTCTCTCATTTTTTTTGGTTAACCAATTAATCTAGGCAATAAAGCAGTATATACGATTCATGACCATGTTTTGTTATCTAAGACATACTCATTTCTCTCATTTTTTTTGGTTAACCAATTAAATACCAGTGATCATTGAATTGGCTACTATGAGTTTCCAAGGTTTCTCAAGAACAATGTGGAAGCGATCTTTTTTTCAAAAAAAAGAAGCAAGCAATTTATGAATTACTGATTATTATCATAGAAGGTTCTCATTGGATATTGGCATATATCGGCATATATCTATCTATATCTATCTGTCGGTGCTAAAACTAGTGGTCCTAGTACCAACGAGTAAATTTGCGTGCGTGCTCCCAATCCCGGATGGTGCGCAAGAAGAACACAAGAAGGATTTGTATTATCCTTGCACCAAGGTGCCTGTAGGTAGGGTGTACAAGCGGGTGGAGAGGGAACTGTCTTAAGTCTCGTGTGAAATGAATGTGTGTGCCAAGGTGATTGCTAGACTTGCTTGGTTGTGTTTTCCTTGGATTCCTCCTTTTGGTACGCCCCCCGTCCCCCCTTTTATAGCCGGAAGGGGAGGGACGGGTCTTACAGTACAGTGTTTGAATAGGAAAGACAGTGGTCGGCGCCGTCTCATCCTGCCGAGGCCTTGGGGGCTCCTTCTGGGTGTTGTAGTTCGCAAGGGTATGGCCATCCTCTAGCTGCTTGCTGACGAAGACGAGACGCTGCCGTGCCACCGTGAAGGCGGAGCACCAGGTGAAGGGCGGACTCCTTCTCTCTTTGTGCTGAGGCCCTGCGTGAGGGCGGCGGCTCTGTCTTGCACGGCGCCGCACTGTCGATGGCGGGCGCCGTTCCGTGGAGTCGGCTCCTCGTTCTTGGCCAAGGAGGGGACGTCTGCCTCTCAGGGGTTGGCGTGGGCGTCATGATGAGCGCGCCCAGGCACTGTGGGCTGTTGTAGCTTTGACTCACTCCCGGTCCAGGCCCTTGAGGGCCACGGCATCGTTGTCGTATACGGCGTGGCTGTCGTAGAGATACAGCGTATGGGGCCATCTCCGTCTCCCCCGGCTCTGGAAGCCTGGGCGCACAGTGGCCGGGGCACCAGTAGACCCGGCCGTCGTGTAAGGGTGGCGCCACGCTCCTGCCCGAGATGCGGCGTGCGCCGTATTTGGACTCCCGTGATGGGAACTGTGACAGGGGTTAGTCATCATGACGCCCTACAGTGTCAGGCATGGCCGCCACTGTAGGTATTGCGTAATTGTGAGCGTGGGCGCAGAGGTGCAGAGTGGTGACGGGACGGCTCCCGTCCCCTGCCAGGGGCTAGCGTCAGCCTGACAGTCACTGTGGGAAGGCGGGCGGTAGATATACGTCAAATCAGGGGTCTAGTTTGACCAGGAAGTGCGGCGCGTCTCGTCCGAGGCCTAAGTACCGGGGGCTCGGGCGAGACGGAGAGTGGGCGCTCGTCCGAGGCCTCAGCTCCGGGGGCTCGTCCGAGGCCTCATTGCTGGGGGCTCGGGCGAGGCGGTGAATCGACTCCCGCCTGAGTCCTTAGCGGACTTGGCTCGGACGGGCTTGAGGTTGCGCTCCTGCTCCTGGTGACGCGGTCCAGGTGGAGCGGTGGGAGGCCTGTTGGGCCGAGTTTTGCATTTGTTGGGCTTTCTTTAGGGGGCCCGTATCTTGGTCCCCGACAGTAGCCCCCGAGCCTCTGGAGGAGTGGGTGCACTCGTTCAGAGGCTGAGGTTGTCATGCCTTGGTTCGCTGCCGCTATTCTCCGCAGGGTGCGCGCGAGCGCACCCGGCGGGTGTTGCCCCCGAGGCCTCGGGGGAGTATTTGGACTCCTCCAAGGGCTTTAGGTTAGCGAGCGTGGTGTGCTTTGTTTTTTGCCTCAGGGGTCGTGCTTATCGGTGGGGGGCGCACGCGCGCACCCGCCGGGTGTAGCCTCCGAGGCCTCGGAGGAGTGTGTGCACTCTTCCGAGGGTTTGTACGCGTATTGCTTGTGGTGTGGTGCCGAGCCCCTGGGCCCGTCGGCTCGTCCAGGGGTTCGGTCAAGTGTTAGGACGTTTTCTCGAACCGGTTCGCGCGTTGGGGAAGCCCCCGAGCCCTTGTGATGATGAGGGGGAATTCGATTGGTACTCAGTCGTCGCTTTTTACGTACCTCAGCGTCCCTTCCGCAGGGAGGAGGGTGGACTCCCATCGTGCTATCGTCGACGAGTGTCGAACATGACTAGTTCCGGTGAACTGTTAACGGGTGAATCCAAGTGAACCGTCTGTGCCCCGTTCGCTAGGGATTGGCTGGGCCCGGAGGCGCGGTTCATAAGAGCCGCACGGTGTGCTGAGGCGGGGCTCGGGTCCCGTCCGCCGGGTCCGAGGGCTCGATGCTCTCCCGCGGGGATCCCCGCCTTTCGGCTGCCATGCTGGCCTCGGATCTTTGCTTGAGACATTTCGCCTTCGCTGTCTTGGGCCGCCGTATGAGGTCGTCCGAGAGCAGCCCTCGGCTCTGTTGCCCCGAGGTGGCTTGTCGAACCCCAAGATGGGCCGCCCTTTATTCCTTCGGACCGTAAATGGGCTCTTCGCCACTGCTCCTTCGTGGAGAAGGAAACCGTTCCGCCCGCCTGGGGAGGGGCGCGTTTTCAGGCGGCTTCCGACGGACGGGCGCCAAGGACGTGGCGGGCCCCACTTTCCCATGCTGCGGGCGGTCGCCGCCGAGTGGACGCGGTCCCACGACGGGATGTGATGCGTATTCTGGGTAGCCCGGGCCACGATGCTGTGGCGGCCCGCCCCGCGCTCGGATCTTTATGCGGGCGGCCGTGCGGGCGTGTGTGGCGCGCCGAGCCCGTGTGGCCGCGGCCGCTCTGCACCGGCGCGCGGGTCGTGCGCGCCGTGTAATCCGAGTAGGCGTATCGTGAGCCGATACGCAGTTAATGCAAAGAAGGGGAGCGCGTTGGGTATAAATACCTGTGCGGCGGCCGTGTCGGCCTACCTTCTCGCCTTCCTCGCCCTTGTGCCCGTGTTTGTTCCCTCCGCCATCGCCGTCTTACTCGAGCGCCGCTGAGAGAGAGAGAAAAAGAGAGGGAGCGAGAGGAGAGAGCACTCGCCTGCACCTGCCCAGCCCGTCGTTGTCATGGCGTCGAGACCTGAGATCATCGGCGTGGAGGAGTGGGAGACGAGTGCCGTGACGCTGCCGGAGCTGGTGACGCTCGTGGGGAAGGGGCTTCTTTGCCCCTGTGCCGACGCGGCCTCGCCGGAGTGGATCGTCCCGCCGGCCGACCATCTGACTCCGCACCCGCCTCAGGGGTATGTCGTGAGCTTCACGGCGTTCCATGAGAACGGGTTCGAAATGCTGGTGGGTCGATTCATGCGGGCCATCCTCGAGTACTACGGCCTGGAGCTGCAGCACCTCAACCCCAACTCCATCACTCACCTGGCGGTGTTCGTCGCCCTGTGTGAGGGCTTTCTCGGGGTCGAGGCCCACTGGGATCTCTGGCTCCACTTCTTCGAGGGCACCCTCTACCTCAAGGGCGTTGAGAAGGGGAAGAGGACGGTCGTCCGTGCCAGCGGCTGCATGCTGCAGTTGCGGTCGCGCCACCGGGATTCATATATCCCGGCGAAGCTCGCCACTTCCAACCGTGGCTGGCGCACGAAGTGGTTCTACCTCCGGAACGAGCGCTGTCATCTGCCCGCTTACACCGGGAGGGTGTTTCACGCGGAGCCCGCGAGGTGGAAGGAGGAGATCGTCCCTGGGAGGACCATCCCGCTGGAGAAGGCGTTCCGCGCCTTGAAGACGCTGACCCGCAAGGGTTTGGATGCGGCGGTCGTCATCGTCGTCTTCCACAGGCGGTAGTCCTGCCCCTCATGGAGAGGCGGCCCTGCCTGTTTGACATGAGGGGAGACAACCCCAGGGCCGAGGCGAGGATGTCGTCCGTCGACCTCGAGCATGACGAGATCGTCGATCGGACCAGGAAGGCGGCGTCGGTGGCAGATGTCTCCAGCCTTTACAAGGTCGCGATGCGTCCCCACCCGGATGCCATCTCCGTGGTGAGTTTCTGCGATTGTGCGCGGTTGATTATTGCTCATCTCCTTCCTTTTGTTCTCATCTTGCACTCTTCTTCGCAGGGATTGGCCGGGAAGCTGAGAGCGTCCAAGCCCCCCATCTCCGCGGAGAAGGAGAAGAACAAGGCCCTCGCGGAGAGGCAGAGGGAGAAGAAGAAGTCGGATAGGAACGTCCGCAAGGAGACCAGGCGGCGCGATATGGAGAAGCTGCGGCGCCGGCAGGAGGATGAGGGACTCCCCCGAGAGCCGACACCCTCCGATTCCTCCGGCGCCGATGACGATGATGAGGATGACGAGGAGGAGGATTACGACTTCCTCGGCTTCATGGAGGCCGAGAGGTTTGAAGAGTCGTCAATTCGCCCCCAATCCCCAGCGACGCCCCTAGGCGGGCAGCGGAGTCGGCAGCGCACGTGCCTCGGCGTCTCCGGTGCGGGCCGGGTGCCGAGCCCAGAGCCGCGTCGTCCTCCCGTGAAGAGGCGGGGGTGGGCTGCCGTGGCCATTGGAGGACGCCGTCCCCTCCTCTGTTCCGCCCGAGGTGCGGCCGAGGCGGTTGGAGACGATCCCCATCGAGGAGGGGTGAGGCCCCCCCTAAGTCGCCCCCGCTTCCACCCGGCCAGGCGAGGATGGCGCTGACGCGCCCCGGAGCCGCCCGAGGTGGCGAGGGACGCCGAGGCGCGCCGAGGGCCACCCCTGCACCGCGACCCCAGCAGCGGGCCGAGGGCACTCAAGCCGGGCCCCAACGAGCGTGGTCGCGAGCCGATTGTTCCGCCGCCCTCGCCGTTACGGGTGAGTTTCTCTCCTTTTTAAGTTCCTGTCGTTTTTATTTCCTTTCGCCCTCTGAAGTCCTGCCCTTTTTCGCCTCCGTAGCCAAAAACGCAAAGACGGCCCCTGCCCCGCCACTTGCCCCAAGGCGCACCAGGCGAGGGGGCGGGGCGAGCGCCTTCGCCTCAAGGGCGGTGCCGCCGGCGGCGAGGAGAGGTGGTCGAGGGCGCCCGACCGACGGAGCCGCCTCCCGCCCGTGACGGAGAGGGGACGCAGGCCCCGGCGCGGAGGTCTCGGCAACGCCGCCGTGGAAGCCGTGGCGGTGCCTCGCCTGGTGACCGCCCCGACATGGTCATGGAGGAGCTAGCGCCGGCCCGCCCCGAGCCGCGCCTCGACACGGGGAGGTGGTGGAGATCCCTCTCCTCCAGAGGAGACCACCCCCCACGCGGGGAAAGGAGGCGGCCGTTGCGGATACGGCCTCCCTGCTGGCGATCGTGCGGGGTCGTCGGCTGCGGCGCCCGCCGAGGGGTCCTCGAGCCGGGAGGTGGTTCGCTATGGCGTGCTCCGGGAGGGGCCCCTCAGATCATCCGGTCGGACGGCGGGACCCGGAGGGCCGGCCAGTCGTGCTGGACGACGTCCTGGAGCGCACTCGGTGGGAGCAGACTGGCAAAATACGTTCAGTCGGGTCGACGATACGCCGTCCTGCTCTCACCGATCTTCTCAACGGACCTTCCCGAGCTGTTGCAGGTACTGTAAATGCTCAAATCCTTACCTCGATACGGGCACCCGGAGATAGTTAATCTTCTGGTCTTGGTTGTCACAGGATCTGGCGAAGTTCTCCCGGGAGAAGTCGCAGTTTCTTCGATGCAGGGGTGGCCTCGACGAGGCGCTTTATCTTCAGCGGCAGGAGGCAAATCGGCTGCGCGCCGAGTTAGCTGCCCAGAGCGAGGAGAACGCCGACCTCCGCCTTCTTGTCTCGGACCTGAAGGTTGAGGCCTCCAGGGCTCGGGAGCGTTCGTCGGAGCTCGACCGGCTTCGAGCCGAAAATGAGGTGATGAGGGCGGCGCTTGTCCAGTCGTCCGACACCATTGGGACGCTGACTGAGAACCTGGTGAACGTGGAAACTGATCACCAGCTCTTTGTCGATGATGTCACCATGGTGCGGGCCGAACTTGCTCAAGCGCTGAACGAGGCCATCGGGCTCCAGGCGCAGCTGGCAAAGGAGGTGGTGCAAACGGAAGGTAAGTCTTGTGTTTAGGCATTCATGTTTTTGCCCCGCTGTTCGTAGATTAACCCCGGGGGATGCGGAGGCGAGGAAGAAGACATCGGAACAGCTTGGCGGCTCTTGTCGCGGCCTTGCAGCGGCCTACTCCTCCGCTCGGGGGCGAGCTCGACGCCGAAGGAGAAAGTCCGAGCCGTTTGCATTGTGGTTGAGGCCGGCGAGCCTGCCGGGCGATCCGCTGGGCGCCGGAGGCATTGCCTGTGACGCAGTGGAGGCGTGACCGCGCCCGCCCTTGATCCGGCTGCGGACCGGCGTCTTGCACACCCGGGCGATAGCCCTCTCCCACTACAACCTCGACCTCCCTAAGATTTCGAGGGGCTTGTCGTTGCCGAGGACGAGGAGGGCCACGAAAAAGGAGGTGTTCGCCGAGCTGCTTCATCATTTGAAGAGGCCACGTCATACCGGGTCGGGCACTTCCGGCGGCCATCCTTCCCGGTGCCGCCCAGAAGGGGCCGATGCTGCCCGACGCGCGGATGCCGATGCCGGGGCCGGAGGGGGTCGAGATGCCCCCATTAATTTACGTGATTCGGGCGAGTGTGCCCATGTAAAAAATGAACTTGATTAGTATTTTGTTTTGTTTATGTTGACTAAGATTTCGGCCCGTCGAGGCCTTACATTTTGTTATCTTGATTCTTTCATTGTCTACGTGTTTCCCTTCCGTGGTGTTCGTTACTTAGTTGGGGGAGGCTTTGCGGCCGTAAGTCGCCCTTTTAGCCGAAGGTTGGGGTCGCGTTGATTGTCATGGTCCCGTTGCCTTTTCGTAATGAGCGACTTTCCCGCGAGGCTCGGAGTCTCCTTTGTGGCTGAGGGCTGCAAGCGGAGGTACTGTAGCGCTCGGGCATAGGTGGCCTCGCGGCTTGTCCGCTTCGGCCTCGGGGTACCCTCGGTCGTGCCTTTAACTAAGTACGCGAGTCCTTCGGGAACGTAGAGTTTACGACGAATAGCCAGAAAAAACAAAAAGGAGTTTTTACAGGGTGCTTTCCAGGAGGGGGTTCCCTCCTTTCTAGCCCCCGGAGGGAGGCTTGGTTTTGATAAGTCAAAAGCAAGTCTCCCTGAGCCCTATTGAGGACAGAATGGAAAGTCTTGGGAAAACGCCCAAGAGCTTAAATTTGTTTAGTCAAAGGTACAAAGCGTATGTACAATGCTTGGAAAATTCAAGGGTAGAAGCGACGTAGCTGTTGGATGTTCACCCTTCTCGTTGGTTAGGTTGTAGGTGCCCGGCTTGAGGACCTCCGCAATGATGAAGGGCCCCTCCCAGGGTGGCGTGAGCTTGTGACGGCCTCTGTTGTCCTGGCGGAGACGGAGCACCAGGTCGCCTTCCTTGAGGTCTCAGATTCGGACTCGGTGATCGTGGTAGCGTCGGAGGGACTGCTGGTATCTTGCTGAGTGTAGAAGGGCGGCGTCCCTAGCTTCCTCGAGCATGTCCAGCGAGTCCTCTCGAGCCACCTGGTTGCGCGCCTCATCGTAGGCCTTGAGCCTCGGAGACCCAAACTCCAAGTCAGTGGGCAGCATAGCCTCGGCGCCGTATACCAGGAAGAAGGGAGTGAACCCTGTGGCTCTGCTCGTCGTCGTTCTCAAGCTCCAGAGGACCGAGGGCAGCTCATCGAGCCACCTTTTTCTGAACTTGTTCAGCTTGTTGAAGATTCGAGGCTTCGGCCCCCTGCGGTATCATCCCGTTTCGCCCGTTCCACGGCCGTTCGCAGGGGGTGCGCCACCGAGGACCGAGACTATGCATATCGGTACTCGTCGCAGAAAATCTCGGAAACTCGCCCCCGTGAGGCGAAAGTGCCGTGGTCGGTGATGATGGAGTTTGGGACCCCGAACCGATGGACGATGTCGGTAAAGAAAAGCACCGCTTGCTGGGATCGGATGTTGGTGACGGGGCGTGCCTCAATCCATTTGGAAAACTTGTCGATGGCAACGAGCAAGTGCGTGAAGCCCCCGGGCGCTTTCTTGAGGGGTCCTACCAGGTCCAGGCCCCCACGGCAAAGGGCCATGTGATTGGGATGGTGGAGGCGCTGGGCAAAAGGCGTCTGTCGGACGTAATCTTGGCACCCTCGCGCAGTGCGTGCTACCTCGGTGGCGTTGGCGACCGCGGTCGGCCAGTGGAACCCTTGTCGGAAAGTGGTGCCAACGAGGGATCGGGGGGCGGCGTGGTGGCCGCACACGCCAGCATGGATCTCACGGACGAGTGCGAGGCCCTCCTCGACCGTGATGCATCGCTGCAGGATCCCCGAGGGGCTTCGCTTGTAGAGCTCGTCCTCGATGACAACGAAGGACTTCGCTCTTCTTGCGATACGCCTAGCTTGGTTGAAGTCCTCAGGGAGGGTGCCTGGGACGATCCAGTCGAGGTACGGTTTCCTCCAGTCCGACTTGGGCTCGGCCTCTGGATCCACTCCGTCGATTTCCATGACTTCAGCGCCCGATGCCGAGGATGCCTCGGAAGCCGGTGGGGCCTCGGACGCAGAGGGGGCGTTGGGCGTCTCTCCAGCCCCGACGGAGGGTCGGAGCAACCCTCCGAGGCCCGTCTTGCCCGCCAAAGGTGACGAAGAGGGCTGTGAGGTCCTTGGTGAAGACGTCGGGGGGGAACCGGGCATCTTCCAGCGTTGAGTTCGAGGCCATCGAACTTGTCCTCAGAGGCTGCACCGCTTTTTGTCATGACGCGTCCATCTTGGGGTTATGGCAGCTCGAGTCCTTCATGACCTGGTCGATGACGAGCTGCGAGTCCCCTCGGACGTCGAGGCATTTGACGCCAAGCTCGATGACGATCTTCAACCCGTTGAGCAGGCCTTCATACTCCGCCATATTATTTGATGCTGGGAAGTGAAGGCGGATTACGTACCGCATATGCACCCCGAGGGGCGAGACGAAGAGGAGGCCGACGCCGGCTCCGGTCTTCATCGAGGGACCCGTCGAAGTACATCGTCAAGCATTCCGCCTGAAGTTGGGGCGGAGGTAGTTGGGTGTCGGTCCACTCCGCGAGAAAATCGGCCAAGACTTGGGACTTGATGGCCTTCCTCGGCGCGTAGGAGAGGGCCTCTCCCATGAGTTCGACAGACCACTTGGCGACCCGCTCCGAGACTTCCCAATTCTGAAGGATCTCTCCCAACGGGAAGGAAGAAACTATTGTCACGGGATGAGCGTCGAAGTAGTGCCGAAGCTTGCGCCGCGTCAGGACCACCGCGTAGAGTAGCTTTTGGATCTGCGGGTAGCGGACCTTGATCTCGGACAACGCCTCGCTGATGAAGTAGACCGGCCTCTAGACCGGCAGTGTGTGGCCCTCCTCCTGTCTCTCAACGACGGTGGCCGCGCTGACCACCTGGGTGGTCGCAGCGATGTACAGGAGGAGAGGTTCTCTTTCGGCAGGTGGGACAAGAATCGGGGCGCTGGTGAGGGTGGTTTTGAGCTTCTCGAGGGCCTCCTGGGCCTCAGGGGTCCAGGAGAAGCGCTCGGACTTTCTCAGGAGACGATACAGGGGCAAGCCTTTTTCACCGAGCTGTGAGATAAAGCGGCTGAGAGCCGCAAGGCAGCCCATGACCCGCTGCACGCCCTTCAGGTCCTTGATCGGCCCCTTACTTGTTACCGCGGTCACCTTCTCCGGGTTGGGCTCGATGCCGCGCTTGGAGACGATGAACCCAAGGAGCATGCCTCGGGGGACCCCAAAGACACACTTCTCGGGATTAAGCTTGACGTTTTTGGCCGCAAGGCACTGAAAAGCGATCTTGAGGTCGGAGATGAGGTCGTCAGCCTTTTTTGTTACCACGATGTCGTCGACGTAGGCCTCTACGGTTTCACCGATGTGGTCGCCAAAAACGCCCTGCATGCACCGTTGATACGTGGCCCCCGTGTTCCTAAGTCCGAAGGGCATCGTCACGTAGCAGTACATGCCGAAGGGGGTGATGAAGGACGTCGCGAGCTGGTCGGATTCCTTCATCTTTATTTGGTGGTAGCCGGAGTAAGCATCAAGGAAGGATAAGAGCTCACACCCCGAGGTGGAATCGACTATCTGATCAATGCGTGGTAAAGGAAAAGGGACTTTCGGACATGCTTTATTTAAACTAGTATAGTCTACACACATCCTCCATTTCCCACTCTTTTTCTTAACCATTACAGGATTAGATAGCCACTCGGGGTGGAACACTTCCTTGATGAATCTGGCCGCCAAAAGCTTGTTCACCTCCTCGCCGATTGCCCTACGCTTCTCCTCGTTGAATCGGCGCAAACGCTGCTTCACCGGCCTGGACCCGGCCCGGATATCAAGGGAGTGCTCGGCGACATCCCTCGGATATCCACGCGAAGATGTCGATGTTCGCGCGGAGAAAGTCGACGAGCACTGCTTCCTATTTGGGGTCGAGGGAGTCGCAGATCTTCACCGTCTTGCCGGATGAGGTAGAGGGATCCAGTGGGACCTCCCTTACCCCATCGGACGGCTCGGAGATGCCGGCGTGGCGCTTGGAGTCGAGAGCCTCAGAAATGGCCATGGCCTCAGCGTGCTCGATCGCCTCTATGTCGCAGTTGAACGCATGCTCGTAGGAGGAGCCGACGGTGATGACGCCGTTGGGGCCTGGCATCTTGAGGAGGAGGTACGTGTAGTTCGGGACCGCCATGAACTTCGCATACGCGGGACGCCCGAGGATGCTGTGATAGGCTCCTCGGAAGTCGACCACGTCGAAGGTGATGACCTCCTTGCGGTAGTTGGATGGCGTCCCAAAGACGACGGGGAGATTGATCTGCCCGAGGGGTCAAGCTCGCTTGCCCGGCACGATCCCCTGAAAGGGAGAGTTGGAGGGTCGGAGTTGAGGGCGCTCCATCCCCAGCAGGCTGAGGGTCTCGGAGTAGAGGATGTTGAGGGCGCTGCCGCCATCCATCAGCATCTTGGTGAGCCGTACGTTGCCGACGACGGGGTCCACCACGAGCGGGTACCTCCCGGGGTTTGGCACGTAGAGCGGGTGGTCGTTGATGCCGTAGGTGATGGCGTCGGCCGACCATGGGAGGTACTGCGTCGTGGCGGGGCGCACCGAGAACACCTCTCGGCGCTCACGCTTGATCTGGCGCGGGGTGAGATTCGTCGGGAGGCCTCCAATAACTATGAAGACGTCGCGGACCTCCGGGAACCCGTCGCCCTTGCCTTCGTCCTCCTTCTCCTTCTTTCTCTTGTCCTCGGGCAGGGGTAGCTTCTGGTAGAACCGGCAGGCCAAGTCGCACTCCCCCAAGGTGTGCTTGACGGAGAACTTGTGGAAAGGGCACGGTTTCTTGAGCATGTCGTCAAACGCCCCGGGCCCCGGGGGGCCTCGAGGTGCCTTGCGTTCGGCTGCGGCAACGAGCTCGTCCTCGGAGTCCTTCTCCTTCTTGCCGTGCTTGCTTCTCCGCTTGCCCCTCTTGCTCTTCTTCTGGCCGCGGCTTGCAGCCGTGTCTGTTCTTTCATCCTTCTGCTTTGCCTTGCTGACGGTGCCGTGGAAGATGGCCCCCACCGCCTCCTCGCCGGAGGCGAAGTTGGTGGCCACCTCGAACAGCTCGTTGGCGGTGGAAGGCATCTTCCGGCCCAATACGTGGACCAGCTCCTTGCGGGTAGTCCCATCAAGGAACGCTACCGATGATGGCGGCATTGGCGGCGTTAGGCAGCTCGATGCACTTCTTGGAGAAGCGGCGGATGAAGTCGCGGAGCTTAATTCGTCGGGCTTCCCCGGCGGCACTTGGAGATCGGGGAGTTTCTAGGGCGTACGTATGTGCCCGGAAATTGCCCACGAAGACCTTGACCAGTCGCCCCGATCGTAGATCGTGCGGGCGGGGAAGGTGCTCCGGCCCGAGCCCGGCGGCGTCGCCAGTGTGAAGAGGAAGGTTGCGTATGATGAGCTTGTCGTCATCCGCCCCGCCTGGCGCGCGAGGCGGTAGTCGTTACGCCAAACCTCGGGGTTCATCTCCCGAGTATTTGGTGAGGTTGGCGGGGTGGCGAAATCGGAAGGAACCGAAAGGCGCTGCGGATCTCTCAGGCTGGGCGAGGCCGGGGTCCGCGTCGTCGCGGTCGTCGTCGTAATCGCGCCCGGCCGCCTGCGCAGGCCGCGGCGGACCTTGGCGGTCTTGTGCTCTAGCACCCCTCGCGGGCGTTGTTGATGACGCGTTGCGTGCGTCGCCGTCAAGCGAGGCCGCCGCTGTTGTTCTGGATGCGCCGCGAGGCGGGCCTTCGCGGGATCTTGGTGGACAGAGGCCTCGCGCTCCTCTGGGGGTGCTTCGGCCCCTCGTCCTTCTCGCAAGACGATGGCGTGAGGTCTCTCTCGCTTTCGCTGGACATGACGGTCTCGATATAGTCCCGCATCTCGTCAAGGATCGGCGCCCTCCGGTGGAGGTTCTGGCATCACTCGGGAGAAGCGTACGCTACCGCGACGCTCGGCTTGCTCACCGAAGATGGGAGGGCGCCGCCCCCCTTCGTCGTTCTGATCCCGGCGGATGTCGCGAGCGCTTATCGCGCCGCAGGCTCGTGTTGAGCATCGTACGGTAGCCACGCTCTAGCTCGTTTATCTTCTGCTGCAGCTGAAGACGGTCGTGGTCGAGCTTGGCTCTGAGGTCACGAATCTGCTCGACGGTGTGCCGGGGCGGCCCCCGGGGCGCGGCTGTCGGATCCTCCGTCCTTGGAGTGGTTGCTGGTGGCGGGGTCCGCTCTCCCTGTGGTCGGGAGGTGTTGGGATCCGCCGGTATCGCAACCACTGGGAGTAGTCCCCGGTAGCGTGCCTTGGGTCACGATCTCGTTCCTCGTCGTCGCTGTCGCGACCGTTGGCGCCGAGGTCACGAACTTCCACGTGGAAGCACTCGCGCGTCGGGTCGTACATGTCGCCTGAGGAGTCGGAGTTGGGGCTGCCGAAAGCGTAGGCATGCCCCGGGATGGACCCCCTGGGCGCCGTTTCCTCGAGGTAGCGTCGGATTGGGTGGACGTAGCGCGTGTCGTCATGGCGCCGCTGCTCCTCCTCCCTGATCAACCACTCCTCGTAGGCGTGGACGGATCCGTCGAGGATGTCCGCGCTGGGGTGCACCGTGGGGCGTCCGGCGACGTGGACGTCTCCTCCGGGCCTCCATGGCAGTGGTAACCAGCGCCGCGCTTGTAGCAGCGGTGTTGGTCATGCCGAATGGCAGTCGTGGCGGCTGGGCGGCTCCTTGATCGGGGTCGCCCAGCCGCAGTGCTGCGATGCCTTCCTCCAGGCCCCTGGTGTCGTCAGGAGTCCGCCATGCACGACGAGAGCGTGCGCCGCGGTGCCTCCTGCGTCGGGCTGGCGATGAATCAGCCGGGGCCACGTCGAGGGGTCCCTGAGGCCCAGTCGGGACTCGGGAGGAGCTCCATGTCAAACTGGTTTTCAGTCGACACGAACTCGAGCTCGCCGAACGGATCGTGGTCCCCGGCTCCAGCGGCCGGAAGAGGGAGAGTCGGCGTCGAAGCGTCCCCGTGGAATGTCGTCACGTCCGTTGGCCATCCGGGAATTCTATGGGAAGAGAGGTGAAACACGCACAGGCCCCTACCTGGCGCGCCAACTGTCGGTGCTAAAACTAGTGGTCCTAGTACCAACGAGTAAATTTGCGTGCGTGTTCCCAACCCCGGATGGTGCGCAAGAAAAATACAAGAAGGATTTGTATTATCCTGCACCAACGTGCCTGTAGGTAGGGTGTACAAGCGGGTGGAGAGAAGGAACTATCCCAAGTCTCGTGTGAAATGAGTGTGTGTGCCAAGGTGATTGCTAGACTTGCTTGGTTGTGTTTTCCTTGGATTCCTCCTTTTGGTACGCCCCCCGTCCCCCCTTTTATAGCCGGAAGGGGAGGGACGGGTCTTACAGTACAGTGTTTGAATAGGAAAGATAGTGGTGGGCGCCGCCTCATCGTACCGAGGCCTTGGGGGCTCCTTCTGGGTGTTGTAGTTCGCAAGGGTGTGGCCATCCTCTAGCTGCTTGCTGACGAAGACGAGACGCTGCCGTGCCACCGTGAAGGCGGAGCACCAAGTGAAGGGCGGACTCCTTCTCACTTTGTGCCGAGGCCCTGGGTGAGGGCGGCGGCTCTGTCTTGCACGGCGCCGCACTGTCGATGGCGGGCGCCGTTCCGTGGAGTCGGCTCCTCGTTCTTGGCCAAGGAGGGGACGTCTGCCTCTGCAGGGGTTGGCGTGGGCGTCATGATGAGCGCGCCCAAGCACTGTGGGCTGTTGTAGCTTTGACTCACTCCCGGTCCGGGCCCTTGAGGGCCGTGGCATCGTTGTCGTATACGGCGTGGCTGTCGTAGAGATACAGCGTATGGGGCCATTTCCGTCTCCCCCGGCTCTGGAAGCCTGGGCGCACAGTGGCCGGGGCACCAGTAGACCCGGCCGTCGTGTAAGGGTGGCACCGCGCTCCTGCCCGGGATACGGCGTGCGCCGTATTTGGACTCCCGTGATGGGACCTGTGACAGGGGTTAGTCATCATGACGCCCTACAGTGGCAGGCATGGCCGCCACTGTAGGGGTTGTGTATGTCGTGAGCGCCGGGCGCAGAGGTCAGAGTCTTTGGCCGGGACGGCTCCCATCCCACCGGGGGCTAGCGTCCACCGGCGATCACCGTGGGAAGGCGGCGGTAGATATACGTCAAGTCGTCGGTCCGGTTTGACCAGAAGTGCGGCGGCGTCTCGTCCGAGGCCTAAGTACCGGGGCTCGGGCGGGACGGAGAGTGGGCGCTCGTCCGAGGCCTCTCCGGGGGGCTCGGGCGAGGCGGGCACGGGCGCCGTCCGAGGCCTCATTGCCGGGGCTCGGGCGAGGCGGTGAATCGACCCCCGCCTGAGTCCTTAGCGGACTTGGCTCGGACGGGCTTGAGGTTGCGCTCCTGCTCCTGGTGACGCGGTCCAGGTGGAGCGGTGGGAGGCCTGTTGGGCCGAGTTTTGCGTTTGTTGAGCTTTCTTTAGGGGGCCCGTATCTTGGTCCCCGACGCTATCTATCTATACTATAAATCTATACTATAAAATAGCGAAGGAATTAAAAATAAGCTCTCACTCTATTCTCTTCTACCCACCTTAGTTTTTATCCATTAGATTTACTTTAAGATCAGATCCAACGTATCTAAATCACCCACCGTGATCTGACAGGTAGACCCAGCCTGTAAACATGTAAACGTTGACACATGTTTTTCTCTGACGCGTGATGTTTCCTTATATTTTTTTCACCAAAAAATCCCTACCCACCCATGTATACCCAACCTTGCACCAATCCTTTTTAAAAAAAAATCATAAAACTTCTACCTACGCCGAGCGAAGGAATTAAAAATAAGCTCTCACTCTGATCTCTTCTACCCACCTTAGTTTTTATCCATTAGATTTACTTTATCAGATCTAACGTATCTAAATCACCCACCGTGATCTGACCGGTGGACCCAGCCTATAAACATGTAAACGTTGACACGTGTTTCTCTCTGACGCGTGATGTTTCCTTATATTTTTTTTCACCAAAAAATCCCTACCCACCCATCTATACCCAACCTTGCACCAATCCTTTTTAAAAAAATCATAAAACTTCTACCTACGCCGTGTACCAGTTCTATGCCTGTCCTAGGCGCTTCCTATTCCCCTTGTTGTGTTGTAAATACGAATATGATATAGGAAACGATGATAGTGGCGGCAGCGGGGCCGGTGGCAGGTGTTGGACGATGAGCAGCAGCACACGCGAGCCCTCTGCAGGTCCGTCATCTCAAAATCCTCATCCAATTAGTATCCTGTTTAGTTATGTTTCTTTTTTTTCCTCCAATCTCTCCTAAAGCTACAAGCCCTAACTTGACTAGAACGTACCAGTCGGTGATCACTGACCGCAATCCGTCTACCATCAGGCGAGAGCCGCAAGCCACATGGTGCCCACAACCACATTTTATTCTGTGTCATTAGATTATTTCATTGGATGGAACACATGGTCGCATCGGATTATTTAATTTTAATTATTGGATATATGTTTTCTATGTCAATTGATTATTGGAATGGTAAATTGAAACAATATTTATTCTCTTGCAAGCATATTGAACTACGAAGACGAGTGATGATACTTCTCCATCTCCTTCAGTGGCCATTAGAAAAAAGAAAAGAAGTATTACAGGTATGTAATATTTCAATTCTATGTAAATAAAGCTATATATACTCATCTATTTTATGAGCTTTATATGTCTTTTTTTCTTTATTGTGCTTTGTAATTCATATACTTGTGTACCGGCATACGGACCATTATAGCTACAAATTCTGGCTGCTGCATCACTACCAGTCCTGGACCGTTGACAAACAGGCGACAACCACCATTGTCAATTGAGGCCGCACGGGGGCGCATGGTGCCGCCGCTGCTCGTCACCATGCGAGGCACACACACCACCGAGAAGCTCTACACCAACCTCTAGGGTCTTGCCACCAACGCCCAGTCCAGACACTATTAGTTGTAGTTGCCGAGTTCTTCCCGCTCGCCCTCATGGCGAACCACGGGCGCATCCACGACTGCGAGAAGCCTCCTATGTTCTTTGGAGATCTTTACCTCCTTAATGCTTCCCTGGTGCAAGGATGGGTTTTGGTGCTGCTTTACAATGCAACTTGTAGTTGAAGGTTAGTGTCAGGTCATCTCTAAACTTGGAGAACTCATGAAAGTTGGTTCAATCTTAGCTCTTACCGGTGTCCGTTGGTTGGTGTCTATGATGGCTCCTAGAAGGACATCCAAAACAGTTTTTATATTTTTTTAAATTTTCTTGCTACTGCTCTAATCATACATCGTGCTAATGCATCTTGCTTCTTGTTGCTGCTTATGCAACTGCTTCACCTAATATAGTCACTCATGTGAATAACTGATTTCATTGGTTACGTGCTTGCATATGTGCAGATATATAGTTGAAGCAACAACTATCAAAGTTCAAAGATGTAACAATTTGGAAATTATAATATATCTGTTACAAAGAGGATCATGTCACATTCTGGTAACTAAGGCTAGGTGACTTTATTGCATTTGTGATATATATTGTTACAATCTTGAGCTTTATCTCCTAGATTAGAGCTTTGTTTAATAAGACGATGGTCATCTCTCAATGGCAGGAAATTAAAGAAGTACTAACCAAGCCTGCATTGCAATGGATATACGGATAGTTAGGTTTGTACTAAAGATATTGATATGACGCTCTCCCTAGACAGATCAAATCAGGTAGGACCTTCCACTTCTCTACTTGATTTGTTAGATAACTAATTAATCATTATTTTGGTTTGTTAATTTTTAAAGCATGGATTATACAATGATCACTAAAGATATTGACATGACGCCACCCCCAACAGAACCGATCAGATCAGGTAACTTCTTTTGTTAGATAATTAATTAATATCTATATTTGGTTTCTTATTTTTGAAGCATGGATTACACATAGATCACTAAAGATATTGACATGACCACCCCCACTCGCAATCGAACCGACCAGATCCCCTAGGTGAAGTTACGTATCCTATCCAATCTAGGTAACCCTTGCCGCACTGTATCCTGTCGCGGTAGATCCTAGGATGACGTGCTTCTCTCCGAGCGGGGATCCCGACGCAGCTCCTCTCGCATGAATTCGCTATGCTAGGTTCATTCCATCCATCTATCAGGTTTGAGTAGGTAGGCTCTTTCCTTAAGAAAATGCACGTAAATAAGTGAATCCTCCATATATAATTGGTCAATGGTTCGTCAAATCTTGTGATGAAACTTTCAAACCAAACCGTGCAGGTTACAAATTACACAATTAGATTTCTCCCAATTGATTTTTAATCCAAAAGAATTTATTAATACATAATTATTTAGCCAGTATGTCTAGAAAGGGAGAGAGTTCTGTAGGGTACAACTGATTCTGCATTTTTTATTCTGAATTCCAATTTTTTCCGGCCAGAGAGTTGTTCAGTAGTTTAATAATTTCTCATATCCATTTTGGTACAGCGTGCAGATTTTTGGTTGGCCGACTATCAAGCCGCTGAAGTCACTGTTGTTTCTATACGTATAATGGAACTCTCTGGTAAACTGTTCTATGATGCTGCCATGAACATCAATTTGCCGCATGCATCGTACTCTGTGGATCCTCAAGCTGATGCATGTCCTCAAGCTGATGCATGTAGTGTGATGCATACTAAATTTGTGCTGTTCTTTCTTGGAGACCAGGTAGTACGATGCTCTGTAACTGGAATATATATTAGATAGAAAGTTCAGGTAACGGCAATGCTGATTTTAATCATGTCCATGTTGTAGTGGTTTCCCCTCTTTTTTTATTCTTTTTCATATAAACTGCAAATACACATAAGACTAAGGCTTTTCCATTTAGATAAGCAGGAAAAGAAGTTCGTTGCCAATACATATCAATTGAGGGCAGTTGCGAACAGGAGCGATAGACGGAGCTCCTAAAGGCTTCTGCAATTGAAACTCGGGTGAAACTTTAGTCCTTTGATTTTGTTAAAGTAAAAATAATATATTTAAATATATGGTTTAGAATGAATGTACTAGCAAATCTCATATAGAACCTATCTCCTTTAATTCATGGATTTACGTAGAGATTGTTGTTTTCTTCTATATACTTTCTCTATCTTGCAGATTTGTATCCGTCAAAGCAAGCTGGCTGAATGGTGATATTATCAAGGTTGCCAAGAATGGTCATGTTGTTAGCTCAAGAACTCGAGATTCTAATTAGCTATGTAGAATCTAAAGTCAAAGTAGGTGATAGCTGGTAATTGAGATTGTTGCTTCTACTCATCAGTAATAAATATTAAATTTGACAATGAGAACAAATAGTTAGGTCAAAGTGCAAGTAATTAGATGTGCAGTACTGGAATAGTTTGTCAGTAAGTTTTAGATATGCATGCTGCCATATGGAAATATATATCACAAGATACAGATTTATAGCTTGTGAAGTTGCAATATTGCCTTTGACTAAACTTATTGTGGGATAACCACATATAACTTCTATATCAGCCTGTCTTAATATTTTTTTAAAGCACGTGCGTGTCGCATGTGCATATTTACTAGTATACTTAAATATGTGCATGATATGGGGACTATATTAGAAGTTTGTTTTTAATTAAATATTATTTTAGTGTCGCTATTTTATTTTACAACGATATTATTTTATTGTATAATTTTATATTTTTAATATAAAATTTTAGTTATCACGTAACAATACACAACATAATATCTAGTTATAGTAAAAACGTCGATCAAGATAAAACCGGTCCGCAGGATCACTCAACCATTTCCATTTTTCAACTTCACCCATACCCTTCCCGAACGCGTGAATCCATTCCAAGCCCCTCTCTTCCCTCTTCTCCATCGGCGATGGAAGAGCCACCGCCGGCGGCGATGGTCGCCGTACTCACTGACGAGGTCCTACTCCGCTTGATCCTCAAGCGGCTCTCCCCAGTGGACCTCGTCCGCGCTGCCCCTTGCCAGCCACCGCTGGTGCGCCGCCGCAGCCCTCGCCGCCCCTCGCGCGCCGCCCCTTCTCGGCTACTTCTTCTGTAAGGAAAAAATCGAATCCCCTCCCCCAGTGGGGTCGGCGGAGCTCCCCGCCTTCTTCATCCCCGGTGACGACTCCTCCCTCGCCTCTCCCTCGCCCTGGCTCCCGAGGACTCCATGGGCTTGTCCATACATGATGTCCACCTGGGACTCGTTCTATTCCTCTGCTGCAACCATGGCGGGACGCTCCTCCCCCGCATCCTCGTGCTGGATCCGGCCTCCAGACGCCGGGCTTTCCTCCCCCCTCCGCCCCACGACGCGCTGCTCAACGACCAGAGGAACAACAGACGAGGCGTCATCGGCGCCGCGGTGCTCGCGCGAGAGCACCCCAGTAAGCTCTCGTTCCAGGCCGTCTTCGTGACCTTCGACGACGACCGCCCTCGCGCCTGGGTCGCCTTCGTCAACGACAGCGACTGCGTCTGGCGTGCGCTCCCACAGTGCAAGCAGAGCAAGGACGTTGAGTTCCACTTCGACCCCAACCCCAACTCCTGCGGCAAACGCTGCGAGCACTCTGAAGGGAAAATCTGCTGGCCTATTTGCAAGTTCGGCCGCCTGCTCGCGCTGGACCCTTCCAGCTTGGCTTTCTCCCTCCTACCTGCTCCAAACAACCTCGGGCAGCACTTGAAGAAGTACAGCAATGGGGAGAGGGAGATGGGCGAGGACGGCCACAGCATCACATCGGCGGAGAAACTGGCCAAGCTCGGCATGAGCAATGATCTCTGCAGTTTCCCCTATCTATTGTGCTGGCCCCTGCCTTCCTCGACACAGCTCAGGTATGTTGCTCAATTCCATCAAATTTTCACTGCAACCAACTGTGCTTTTGGTTTGAGCTTGCAATTATGGTAAATCAGGACCGGCAAGTTCAAGCAAATATAGCTTGTTCTTAATCTAGTCTCTACCAAGTTAAGTCACCTTAGCCTGTTCTTAAAGTGGCGACCACAGGCTTTATCTCATATTGAATTTGTTTGTTTATTTAGGGTCCTAATGAATACCACCATATTTGGGTTCCACTGTTTTTTAAAGTATATTAATATACCTATCAGCCTTGCTAGTGGTGTATCATGATTATCAATTCAGTTGATAAGAACTTCTTTCAAAAACAGGGCATTACATGGACCACAAATATCATGAATCTGGTACGGATTGCGCTGCACAACATTAGCTATAGAAGAAGATTGTTTGGTGAGGAGTTCTTTTGTGATGCGGCCATACAAACAGCAGGTCCCATTCTTCCATGGTGTCTATTCCTGCTTCTTGCCACTATTTTGGCAATAAACTGACAATTTTGTTATCTATGACAGACTTGCAGATCAAACGGCTTCTACCCGTTAATGATGAATCTCAAAGGTTCATGGACTGGATTGAGAAAGGTGAAAATGTGCTATATATATATGTATATATCACATGAGATCCTTAAATAATTTACCTTGCCTGAATCTACTGTGTATGATTATGCGTTCTATTAGGTTCTTATTTATTTATTTGATTAACTTTTGTAATCCAATTTAGGTGTACACGATGCACTGCAGAAGAAATTTCTTAGAAGAATTCTTTTTTTGTATCTATGAGGAAAGTGGCCCTCTAATCGAGGAGTACTCATGTGAGTTTGTGTTTATGCAACTAGTCTTTATTTGTAGCATATCAGGTTGGGCTAAAATTTATCCTACATTGCCAACTGTGTCAAATTTCTGTGCAGTGACATTCAATTATGATGTGGACATTGCAATGGATTTACGAATGAGGGGCTGTGTTGATAGCATTTGGAAATTGATGTCCAGTGCATGCAATTCGGAACAAATCTGGTAGGCCCTTTATGGATCATTTCATAAAGTTCATGTGCATATGCTAGCAGTGGAGTAATGATTGTAAATAACTAGTTTAAATGGAAGTACTTTATATTGCCATGGTTATCCTTTTCAGGGATGCAGCATGTGAAATGGTTCAGAAATTGGTTTTGCTTATGAGTCCATGGGGAAAAATTCCAGACGAGGTAATTGTTTATATCATTTATTTTGTCAAACCAAGACTTGACATGTTAGCTTGATACTGTGACCTTTTTTATATTCAGCGTGTCATCATAATGAAATTGCTATACTTCGATGATGTAACCGTGAGTTCAATCTCTCTTTTAATTATATATATTGATATATCATTGAAAGATAATTGCTCCATACCATATAACCCTTTTTTCTTGTTGGCAGCCTATGGACTATGAACCCCCCTTCTTCCAGTGTTATGATACAAGAAAACAAGCTACTTTGAAAGAAATCTCACTAGGTAATTGCATGTGTCATTTAAGCCTGAACCATTGGTTTCCATATATTGCTGTGGGTCACAATTATATGTGCTCGTTGTCATTCAGATATGGCATATGGTGTGAAATCAGTGCTCAGCAATGATTGTTGTCATGCTATTAAGGTGATAAATTACTTTCATTTGGATTCTTATGTATGGATACATCATTACTTTCTGCTTTCCTAAACAACATATGTTTATCTTATTTCAATTAGGATCCCCCTTCAGATCTGGATGGTGACATCTCACGGGGATATCTTTACTGTGTAACTAAGAAAAAGATCAAGTTCTATTTTGATTCTGGGGCCAGCTACCACATCTGTAGTGACAAGAACCTCTTTAAAAATCTCCAGAAGATGAAGATCCCAGTCACTGTTTCTGATGCTCAAGGAGGCGACATGCCCCTGGATCTAGCTGGCGAAGTGACATATGAAAATATTAGATTGAACCCAGTTTTCTATGATCCCAAAGCCAACTATAATATTATTTCAGTTGGTGAGCTAGATGATGGTAACAATCTAATCTACGTAGGAGATAAAAGAATAAAAATTTTTGATACAAGTAAAGGTGAGATGATTGGTGAAGGATACCTTCATGCCACAAGAAATGAATATATAGCTAAGAGCATTACAAGCATCATGCAAACATCTCAATGTGTTGTTGGTGACAGTTCAACCAACTCAATGGAGTCATCTGTAGCAGCACTAACTAGTGAAGAGGTCTAGTAATCCCCCATCTATTTATATTCTTGTTTACTTCCTCTCTTGTAGTTGAATAGGTCCAGTTCCATCCCTTTCACATCTATATATTTTTACTTTTTCCTCACATCATTTTATTTCTTTAATTGCAGGGAAGTTTGTGGATAATAGATTCTCTTTGCAATAACCACATGACTGGCAATAGGAAAGTTTTGTATGATAGAAGACCATGTGACAGAAAAACATTTGTAACACCAAGAGGTCAATTTGAATGCACTGAGATTGGCAATGTGAAGACTGATGCCGTGACATTGTTCAATGTCCTGTACTGTAAACAATTGAGGTATGTTCATTATCATTGGATTATATATTGAAAATATTTCCATCCAATAATCTATTGGTTGCATTTGTTGCTCACTGAATTTAATGTTTTGTTTTATCCTTAAACTAGAAGTAATATCATATCAGAAGGCCAGCTGGACCGTGAAGGCTACTCTTGCACAAGGTTTGCACACACATGCAATGTTCAGTGGAGAGCCACTCAAGCACGGGTCGGCGTAGCATATCAAGACCAGAATTCATTGTATTATGTGCAATATTTTCACCACGTTAGTGACCCATCGTTGAAGCCTCAAGAAGGGAATGAGGAAGACCGCGTACAGAAATTGAAGCGTCCGAGGCAAGATGGACCTTCTACATCTTCTGGGAAAAGGATCACACATAGCTGATTCAGAAGTTGAAGCGTTCGTAGCAAGATGGACCCTCAACATCTTCTGGGAAGAGGATATATACACAGCTGATTAGCTGCGTTCTTGTCTTATATTCAATGAGAGGAGGCCACCCGTAGGAAGATTTGTTGATGTGCTCCTTATATTAGTTCAACAATTTTAAACTTCGTTCAGTCATGTGATGACTTACATAGGTGCAGGTGCAGCGGAATAGTCAAATTAGCTAGGAACTAGTAACTTTTTCACGAGCGTATCACTGTGTGCTACTCACTCGTGTGATAATAACATGTTACCCTGCATGGTGAAGAAGTCTACTTCCCGTGAAAGAGTGCGGGTCTACTAGTTGTCGAAGAGATTCTCGATGGATTTTGCGAGGCTGCAGGCAGAGTAATATAAAAAAAACACGGGATTTTTTGGTAGCCCAGCCAAAATCAAGATCATAATGTATTTTTGCACGTTTCTTGTACCTTGATAATGACAAAATATGATATTTTGAATTTGTTCTTCACACTGACAGGCGTCTTCTCTCTCCTAAAGAGCCACCATCTTCCTTTTTCTCGCCGCCTGAATCCGAGATTTTTTTTTCAAAAAGGGGTGAATCCGAGAAATTTTGATATTTCTCCGTTCGCACGCCACTTAATGTTTGACATCCAATTCACGAGTCTGTTATTATTTTGCCCTGAGCATGTGAATTCTTCCAATCTGAGTGATTACGAAGGATTTCTCAGATTTCAGCACCTTCTTGGCAGGGCATATGCTAACTTCACAAGCTAACAGTATAGCTGTCGAGATTTTTTGAGTCATGAAAGACGGAGATGTTAATACATATACTTTAGGATGCCTTTTGATATTCTCAATATGCAGATATCAAGAAGCAAATGATGGGTGCACTGGTGTGTAATTAAGCATGTTCCGTGTGCTGTCAATAGATACTGTCAGGGCATAATATAACATGTGACATCCATTATGGTTTTAAAAAAAAGAAGACAGTCACTGTGATGGACAAAGCCGCAATTAACAGTACCATACTTTCTGCAATATGAGAGTTAAGAGCCCAATACAGTGTAGCTGTATCCTAAGTTGACTTAACTAAGCTATTTTCATAGTAACTAGTACAAAACACGCGCCCTTGCGCGCACGGGGAATAAGTATGACAGGTATAGGTAGAAAATATATCGGTAGTGGTAGCGCCCGGACGTCCGGACGCCGCGTCCGGGCCCCGACCTCCCGCCGCGGCGCCGCCCGCCTTCGCTTCCCGCGACGCCGCCTCCTTCCCGTGCCCGGCACCTTCCCGCGCCCTTCTTCCCAGCGCCCTCGCCCCGCCGCCCGGCCACCCCCCCTTGGCAGTAAAGGTTCTTCGCGGAGCTCGGCGAAACCCTAGCGCCAGCGGCCGCCGCCCTCTTCCTCTTCCTCTTCGCCCCCCGCCGCCTACCCCATACCCACCGCCGGCCGGCCGCCCGCTCGGCTTCGGCGCCGTACCCCGCCCGAGCTCACCGCCCGCCAACCGCCCACCCACCGCCGTGTCGGCGTGCCGCCGCCAAGCCGGCGGCCGGCCGGGTCTATCTTAGGGAGGAAGCTTGAACCCTAACTTGGGGAAGCCCGCCGGAGTTGGAGGAGGCGTACCTGCGAGCGCGGGGCCGCCATGGCAGCCTTGAGCTCGGGTGGGGCGCAGGGCTCGCCCGTCGCCGTCGGGAGGGGAGGGGGGGGGGGAGCGCGAGCTCGGCGCGGGGGGAGGAGTGCCGCCGCGTCGCGGGGAGGGGGAGGGGGAGGGAGGAGCGGCGTCGGGGGGCGAGGGAGGCGGCGTCCGTCCGCGGCGGCAGCGTCCGGACGTCTTAGGTGTATCATTACCGAAAATATATGTTTGGTTCATGGTTCGAGAACTGGTAAAAATGGTAGCTAAATATATAAATGTGTACTAATCTCTATTACATAAGGTGTTTAACACTGGATAAGTTAAAGAGGACTATTTTAGTATATATTACATGTGGTGCTGCACTGCATGGATATACATATTAGATGACATGATTTTAATCCTGGATGTTTGTTCTTTGGTCTTTGTACCTTCCCTGATGACCAGAAAAGCCTGATTATGTCCACATGCCGCAGTCTGCAAGGAGATTTGTGAACATAATGGAAGCATGCGTCCTAACAAAAATAGTCTTCAAAGAATGTATGAATATGAATATGAATTTATTTATTTATTTACTTCAGCACTGGCTAGGCAGTATATGCATCCAAATATGAATTCTTAGATTTTCGAGTTAAAAATATACAGGACAGATATGGATTTTCTGGATCTGTCATTACATTTGAAATGTGAATTTGACTTTTCAAATATGTATTTTGATCATATTGTACACCTTACGAAAAGGCACGCTACTGGGTATTTGAATGAATCATTAAGTGAGAAACTTTGGTTCTTGGCAAGCCTCTATTCATGTTGCATCTGAGTGAAGTTGACGCAGAAATTTCACACCATGGATAGGCCATGCCCATTCAACGCGTCTTGTAACAGGGAAATAGAGATTTAAGTTTGGGACTCAAGCAGGAACTATAGAAATGACAAGAGTAGACCATGATATGCATCAATCAATCTGGCTATAGAATAGATTTCAATTACAGCACATACTGATGCAACCCTACATGGAACAATAGATGCAGGCGATAAAAACAAGGATTAAGTCCACTTTTGGCCCCTCAACTATCTCGCTCGACCGATTTTAACCCTGATCTCCAAAACCGTTTACTGCATACCCCGACCTACTGTTATGGTTCGGTTTTAGCACCTGGACGGTTTTGCCGTGACGTATAGGCGGTTTTGTCTTGCCACCGTGGCATAGGCCGCCACGTTGGACAGCCACGTGGCTGAGCAAATCAAGCTGGCCCACCAAACTCTCCCTCTCCCTCTCATTTCCTTCTCACTGGCATCGGCAGCGCCGAATGCATGTACAGGAGGCCCCTCGCCGCGCCGGCGTAGGCCTCCAGCCACTGCGCCCAACCGAGTGCCGCCGGCTTCCTGCATGGATCACACATGTACTCCTAATTCAATTTAACTTTGCTTAGAGACCCTGCTTGAACTGCATGGATAAATTAGTAACTGAAATGATTCCTATGCCTGATTCCACTTATAAAGATACTTTCTGTTATGTGATTTGGTTTATTTCAAATGCTACATTAGCTCCTACTGCTACCCTGATTTTTTAACATAACACTAAGCCTTTTTAGAAATAGAATAATTGTTTAATATGTTTGTTTTCTCGTAGTTAATTACAATGTTCCAAATCTAATAGAAAGTAAAAATACAAACGGATGAAAAACCATATAAATTAATGTCTTGCAAAAAAGGTAATTAATATGTTTGTGATAATCGATATAGACTATGAAATATCTATTATGTCTATTTTATAGAAAACAAATACAAATAAAATGTATAAAAATCATTTACTATTATAGATATATTAATGGTATATCTTTTTTAAAATTTTAACCCGTGCAGAGCACGGGTTGGACTAGTAAATTAAAATTGCATTTGTATTTGTCAGAATTTAAGTGCTGTGTTTATTGGATTTCGCTGGCAGGTAGACAGAGCTAGTACTATGGAAGCAGCATGGAGGCCAGGGCTTGACGGATCCGGCTCCCGAATGATGGTGAATGCAATAGTATGCGAATTGGCAGCCGCAGAACTAGTATGGGAATCTGCATGCCGCAGGCTTCCATATGTTTTAGGATTAAGTCCACTTTTGGCCCCTCAACTATCTCGCTCGACCGATTTTAACCCTGATCTCCAAAACCGTTTACTGCATACTTGACCTACTGTTGTGGTTCGGTTTTAGCACCTGGACGGTTTTGCCGTGACGTATAGACGGTTTTAACTTGCCACCGTGGCATAGGCCGCCACGTTGGACAGCCACGTGGCTGAGCAAATCAACCTGGCCCACCAAACTCTCCCTCTCCCTCTCATTTCCTTCTCACCGGCTTCGGCAGCGCCGAATGCATGTACAGGAGGCCCCTCGCCATGCCGGCGTAGGCCTCCAACCACTGCGCCCAACCGAGCGCCGTCGGCTCCGCTGTGACGCCATACAGGCGGCTCCTGAGCGAGCCGTGCTCCATATACTCGTACAGCAGGATCATCTCGTCACTGTCGTCGCAGTAGCCGACGAGGGACACGAGGTGGCGGTGGCGCAGGCCGAACAGTAGCTCGATCTCCGTGCAGAACTCCCGCGCGCCCTGCCGCGACTCTGGGCTCGCGGGCTTCACGGCCACGCCGGTGCTGTCCGGGAACGTCGCGCCGTACACCTTCCCGAAGCCGCCAGCTCCGATGACCAGGCCGTCGTCGAGCGGGAAGTGGTAGCTCGGGGCCGGAGAGGCAGCGACGATGGGGATCATCGCTCCTGGCATGTCTCCGTCGACGGCGAATGCTCCGCTGGCGCCCGGTCGTCGGCTGCACAAGCTCAGTCGATCGAGGAGTGACATCCATGGAGTAGTCGAAGACTGGCTCCGGGACGACGACGACGGTTTGCTAGGCAGCATCTTCTCTTTCTTCTTCCTAAGGAAAATGACAAGGACAGCAGCAGCTACGGACACGAGGGCGTGCTCCACAGATTGAGCCCAAAACAATGGCCAAATGCTGCTTCTTTGATCCTGCCACCGGCGGCTCGACGACGACGATAGAACCTAAGCTGACGTGCATCTTCAAGATCTCTATCCCGTTCAGGATGGGGCCTAGCAGTGTACTACTACTGTTCATCTTCATCGACGACGAGGAGGCAACATAAACCGTGATCTTGCCGGATGCATCGCTGGAATCCAAGATGAAATCCCTATAGTACGGGACGGTCAACGCGCCAACCCCAATCATGGAGAGATTAAGGCCCCGCCAACCCCAATCATGGAGAGATTAAGGCCGGTCTCCACTACGTCGCTACCAACATATGTGTCGATGCTGAGTAGGTGAGCTTGCGCCATGGCCACGATGTTGCACCAGTGGAATCTGATCAGGTAGCTCGACCGCTTGTCGATGTCGAACTGCCACGCCATTTGGTCCACCACGTCCGACATGAGCACTCCCTGGCTGTGGCGTACACGATGTCCGGCGCGTCGTCGAGCGTTGCCTGGCCGGGGAGATAATCTTGCCTTCCTTTGTAGACTAACTCTCGGGTGCTACTGATGTTGAACGTCCGACTGATGGAGGCGGCCAGGTAGTGCTCGTCGGTGGTCCACTCCCGCATCAGCATGTCGCCGCCTGTATGGCGTCACGGCGGAGCCAGTGGCACTCGGCTGGGCGCAGCGGCTGGAGGCCTGCGCCGGCGCGGCGAGGGGCCTCCTGTACCTGCACATGGCGCTGCCCAAGCCGGTGAGAAGGAAATGAGAGGGAGAGGGAGAGTTCGGTGGGCCAGGCTGATTTGCTCAACCACGTGGCTGTCCAACGTGGCGGCCCATGCCATGGTGGCAAGTCAAAACCGCCTACACGCCACGGCAAAACCGGCTAGGTGCTAAAACCGAACCAGAACAGTAGGTCAGGGTATGCAGTAAACGGTTTTGGAGATCAGGGTTAAAATCGGCCGAGTGAGATAGTTGAGGGGCCAAAGGTGGACTTAATCCTATGTTTTAAAGTGTGTTAGTTAATGTCTGATAGCTACTGTAATACCATCACTGAATACTCGTTTGTAGCATGTCCTCCTCCAACTGGCTGTGCTATGCAAGTGTGGAGGTTGGCTGATACAGCATTGTCTGATATGCTCGCCACAGATGTTTGAAAAAACAATTAAACACTACGTGGTAGCAACTGGATCTGTTTAAATTCGTGTTCCATGTGTTACCGTAACCAAGTTCAGATTGTTATGCCAGATGTGTGGTGTTCAACTGAAGCTGAAGCCAAGACGTAAGTATAATTAGTATATGCATGATTGGTTGAAAAATATTAATTGGATCTGATATATTAACGAGTAGACTTGAGAGTAAATTCAATCTAGTCATGAATTTAACGGTGTGTCTGCAACCCAGTTGCGCTTGTGGTTACATACTTCCATTAGATCAAGGATCATGCAGTTTGGTTGTCTTGGCTGTGACCGTCCCAAAGCTACAAACAGCGAACACATGGCAGGTGAGTCGCCGTGAGTATGGTGTCAAACCATGGCAGTCCACCAGAGCGACGGCTGCATTCCGAACTCCATTTGTGATTTGTTTAATACCAGAGATGCGGGAGTCAGGATTACTCTAGTTCATCCCCTCTCGCGAGGCAGGATTACTCTGCTTCTCTATCCCCTGTTCCAATTGTGCGGCCGAGGAAGAGAGCTCCGGCCTTGCGATGGCCAATATCGCCATGTCGCCTGGATCAATCTCACCCATGGATGACGAGTGAAAGCAAATCGTAGGAAAGAGGGATGAAATCGAAGATGCTCAGCTGCAGGGATGACGAGCTTGGGGAAGCTGGGGCGTCTTGAACACGGCACATATGTGTGTGCGGGCGGCAACTACAACTTTTCATCTGACATTTTGAAACGAGTTGAAAATTCGAAAGGATCACCCACAACGCGCCACACAGCTTGTTCGGCGTGCCACGTAAGCAACCGGATTAGCTTTAGATAGAGAGATACCCCTTCGTCCCTAAATAACTGTCGCTTCGCTTCCCGAGAAGTAAATGCCGGCAATTTTAATAATTAATAAATATCATCAATTACTATTATAATCAGTATCATCGAAAAGATTTTTTAATCGAGTTAAAAAATATTTGGAGATATAAATATTGCACTTATTTTCTACAAAAGTTAAATTTATGGCCCGCATCCCACGGCGACAATTAAAAAGGGACGGCGAGAGTACTACTTACAATAAGTGGATATAAGAGGAGGACACGCGTTAGGCATCTAGATGTGTGATAATTGAATCATAGCCGTTCAAAATTGTGGGTACCTACCCATGAGGGTAACAAATGATTTTCCTGACAAAAAGCGGGCACTAAAAGGTGGATTTTGTTACCTTTGCTCGCATCCTAGGCCTTAGCGTGAGGAGGATATAGAGTTCCAAGATACCCCCTCTGTCCCATGGACTTTGTCGTTGGAAAACCGTATTTCCCTCATAAACACGCTTCCCGAACGACATACTTCATGAGACGGAGAGAGTACATGCTACTATGCTAAGATGGAGGTGAAGGAGAAAGACACTGCCTTCATGTTTATTATGGATAGGCGGTGTGCAGATGTATCAGGTGAAGGGGGTTAAAGAGTTTCTTTTAAGCAGCTTCGGAGCGAACACGGCGTATGCAAGTAGTAATCTGCTCCGTCGGATGGCTCCAGTTGGTTCACCTTTCTCCTGGTCGAGTTTCATGTGGATGGAGCTTCAGGTGGCAGCTGCCAATGCACGCAAGGGGTCCCTATGCCATTACGTGAAGTTTGAGAGAGAGAGAGAGAGAGAGCGCGCCATGGGCTACACTGTCAACAAGGATAGGATCCAGGGAGCCGTGTGGGAGACAGTTAGTGCGTCTCGCGCAGTAGCAGCAGGACCACTATCAGGGTTCTCAACAAAGCTAAGTCAGCTACACATCAGCATATATCCTATGTAGGGCCTTGTTTAGATGGAGGTTGAAAAGGGAGTGTAAGTCCTATAAAGACTTCGTTTGTTTGTGGTAAATATTGTCCATTTGTGGCCCAACTAGGCTCAAAAGATTTATCTCGTGATTTACAATCCAACTACGTAATTAGTTATTTTTTATTTATATTTAATACTATTTATATGTGGGAAACAATTTATGAGAGGAGAGAGATTGGAAAGTCCTGTAGCACTTCGTTTGTTTGTGGTAAATATTGTCCAATCGTGGCCCAACTAGGCTCAAAAGATTCGTCTCGTGACTTACAACCCAATTGTGTAATTAGTTATTTTTTTATTTATATTTAATACTATTTATTTACGGGAAACAATTGATGTGAGGAGAGAGTAGAAAAACTTACATGTAACTAAACGAGGCCCTAGAGGAGAGAGAAAATGTATAGAAGATTGAGCCAGCCGATTATCTCGTCGCCTATCTCGCACACCAAACAAGGCAACACACTATTTTTTTCTCTTTGTGTATGGCCTGACATGTAAGTATTAAAAATCAAATAGCTAGCTATAGTAGTCCTTTAGTTGCTATTTCCTCTATCTCATGGACTTTATCTTTGAAAAACTATGTCTTCTTCATAAACATGCTTCCCGGATGATATACTCCATGGGATGAAGGAGTAACTTTTAGCATACTGTCTCCGAGCTAGTTGATAGCTAAAATTGGCCCTCAGGGTTATTATTGGCACGTGATTTTATGCAGCGATGACAGCCTATCAGGAGGCCTGCCTCGGTTAGAGAGCTTCATAATGTGGCTCCTATTAATTCTCAAAAAAAAAATGTGGCCCCTATTGAATTCGATCTTCAATTCTTCACATTTATTTGTACTCCACGTAGGAGTCATTCTTCCTCCCTAAAAATTCAAAAATTTATAATTTTAACTAAATATATTGAACAAAATATTTATATTTATGATACTTAATTAAGTATCGTTAGTAGATGGTTAAATAAAACTAGTTAACGTTGAGATAGTTTAACTAGCATGATTTCTATAGCGACTTTATTTATGAAACGGAGAGAATGTGCATCATATAATTGCTGCCCTATGAAATTGATAGGACGGCGTTTTCCACACCCTTTTTTAACGTCCCGCCTCCTCAAGGCCAGGCCCACTTACATCTGATAGCTTTAATAGGACCAATACTACCCTCACAGACCAACAACAGTTTTTTCTGCACACTTTGTCCTCACTCATGCGCACCCGGGAACGAATTTCCAGTCGGTCACCCATTCTGAAATTACTCCAAGCCAAGCACGCTTAACCTTGGAGTTCTTTCGGGATGAGCTTCCAAAAAAGAAGTTGTAACTTATTGGTATGAGTATCATATTAATCCTATTAAGCTCTGGTCAAGGGTGTTACATCCTCACCTCCTTAAGCGATCGACGTCCTCGTCGATCACCCCCAGGCCAAGAATCTCCTCTCTTAGCCATGTCCGGGTGTGTCAGCGCCCAATAAGATGTGCCATCTTTGTGTGACCACGACGGATCCACACCAACCATGCGCACCATGCGTGCAAGCTGCGACACACACGCGCCAGTAAAACCGTAAGAGTCGGCTCGATACCAGCTATAACAGAACCGCCCAATTTATAAAAGCATAAGTACAAAAACCATTCGCTAAGCAAGCGATTAGCACACTTAAGCCTTTATAAACCCAGTAGTCTGGAAATCTCGAAGGATTTCAAACCAAACATCATCAACCAAGATCATACAGAGTTTAGTGTCACCATCCACACGTTACAACAGTTCATAAATAGTTCGGTAATATCAGAGTGCGAAATAAAATTTATTACAAACTGAGTTCTCAAATAAGTAGTGGAAAGCAAAGTAGTTTTTAAAACTCAACCCACTCACGCACTTAAAGTTTAATACAGTGCCAGCTCAACGTCAATCCAACAAAAGCAAGTGGGAAGGATAATAAGAATGACCAAGCCCTCTAGTCCTTTAATCCACTGGATAATAGCAGGTCTCACAATACCCATGGTAGGTATGGCCATTTGCACAAACAACAAGCGGGAAAAACCCTAAGTACGAGGAGGTACTCAGCTAGACTTACCCGTCTAACTCAAATAAAAAGACTCTAAGGAGTATGACAGGCTTTATCAGGGGTAGCTTGACTTGCTTTGTAGAAAAGTAGTGTAAACAATTTATAGTAACAGCTTAATTATTCCTATTCATACTAGGTGAGAACCTATACTATACCTCATTATAGTTTATTAATCATGATTAAGCAATTCATAGTAACCAAGAACATTATAGCTTAACTCATCATCATCATCATCATTACCAATGTTCTATAATCATTACTATGATGGCGTAACTCAAATCAAGTGTTCACTGTCCAGAAACGATGGCGATTCAAATCGATTACTACTGAGCTTAGGGGTATTCCTCACACAAACCACACTCACGCGCGAAGTGAGCTACAGGTCACCGTGGCACGTATCCGGGAATCACGGTTCGACTGGATCCACCGTACCCGGGTGCCGCCCGACTGCCTTAGCCAGCAACGCTAGACCTCGGACTTACTCTTCGCGCACCTGTGGTCCCCCATCCATCTCCAATACGGTGCGAAAGGATCGATTCCGGCCTGGATAGTGTTAGGCTTCGCGGTCGGAAGTGCTTATCCGGCCAGCTAAGTGTGAGGCATGCGTTCAACATGACTCGAGGGACGCGCAACGGCACGGTCTTTAATCGACACAGACAGAATCACTATGGTTCGAAACCCCATAAGACTCCGTCCGGTCTCCAATTATCACAGCATTTCCATAACTTATGATGATATAACAAAAAGCTTTAATCTCATAGGAAACCACCAACCTGTAGGTGACAGGCAATCATCTGAATACTACCGTCTAAGCAAGCTAAGCAATTTAACTCGTCCTAGACTAGCAGGGTAATCAAGGCAGGATAATCAAAGATAGACAAGGAATATAATGTATCAACGGTTTGCACATAACTCCTATACTTAATGCATCAACAAAAATCATAATTATCATGTTAGAAAGCATAGGTGAGGAAATGCTCCGGGGCTTGCCTTGCTCAAAGTTGCTAGCGCGGTGATCAGAGCACTCTGGCAGGTCTCCCTCTTCCTCTCCTGCTGGGACCTCCTGCTACGAGTCCTCCTACGGGTTTTTCTCGAACTCCAAAGACTGGGGGGTTCTCCTGCGAACCTGTGTGATGCAATACACATGCATAAGTATAGGGAATGCACAAACTTATGATGCTCGTGAATGGAGATGATTAACGTTTCACTTTACTGAGTAAGTGTATATCTGTTGACATATGTTAGTGTCAACTTTTACTAGAGCTTTTCACCCAAAAGGAAACAAGAAATCACACTAGTCTATGGATTTATCTGACAATTTCTATGAGTTTTGCATATTCTATAATTTCCAGGGAGATTTTCAGAAAAGTTGAAAAGGAGGGATTCAAGTGCAAATAAACCATGAAACTTATCCATCATGAAGGACACCGCGGGAAGACTCAGGAAGATTTCAGAAGACACCGGGAGGAGCGAGGGGGGGGGGCGCGCCGAGGTGGGGCCGGCCCGGCCCCACTATGGCGCCGGGCGGCGTCCCCCTAGGGTTCTTTGCCCTCCTTCTTCCGAAGGTTCCTCCCGACGCCTAGGGTTTTCATCTCCACCGTTGATTAAGTCGATTTGATCTGCGGCGCACGCGCATCCCACCGGACTATAAATACATGGGTAGACCCTCCTAGAGAGAGCCAATTCATTATTCATCAAGGCCTCAAGCCATCAAGCATCAAGAGCCTTCAAGTTCATCAAGAGCCTTCTAGTTCATAGGATTAGCTAGCTAGATTAGAAGTAGAGAAGATCTAGTTCTTCATCGGATCACGGAGCCCCGGGCGTCAGTTTGGAGCGCAAGAGTTCGGTAATAGATCTAGTTCTTAGTTACTTTATTATATTTAATATTCATATTAGGGAGACTTTACTCTAATTATATTCATATATTTTTAATTGCAATAGTCATTGTCTACTTTGATTATATATCTAGTTTAGTTACTTTGATCTTATTGAATTCATGTAATTGCTCGTATAGCGTTTATCCATATGTACAATGGGTAGATGATGGACGATATGTAGACGTGGTGTCTAGATGTCTTGTTTATCTGCGAGTGCACCCTAACATGCCGGGACTTGTGGTAGTCTGCGTAGGTGACAGCTACGTTATTTCCTCTGTAGTCCACCCCCCGTATGTAGGACTAGCATTGGCGCGGTCACGAAGGAGGTGACTCAGTTTTTAATATCCTCATTAGTTGATGCCTCTTTACATGTAATAATAATTTAGGGTTAATTTAGTAATGATGATTAGATGTAGTTGCACTAATTAGAGTTATTCAATTGACGCAGTTATAGACTTATTTCCCTAGTTTATTTAATGGTTAGCTATGATTATGACTAGTAAGATGCTCTGATGATTATCCTTAATTATGATACTTGATGATTATGCTATCAGCCATATTTATCTATATTTATCTCATCACCTCTGCCTGATTAGATTAGAGTGTGTAATTAATATCAATTATCCATGTACTTCATCAATATGGCAATAATAGTTTACCACTTAGCCTTCCTAGAGGTATAATTATAAATCAACAACCTGGATGCTTTCCTAGGTGAAATGCTACAACGGTATAATTATCGTAAAACTTACGAACCCATTAGTTTACATTCATATTTTATTTATATATTTATACGCCTAGTCACAATATTATAATATAAAATCTATGATAATTTCCTAGCAATATAATCGGGGATGACAACCTATTTCATATTTAGGAATATTAGTAATTCAAAGGTGGCTAGTTGCTAATGATAAGTAATTATAATACCAAGTATTTCTGGCGCCGTTACTAGGTATAGGATTTATCTCTATTTCTAGTGGTGTCGTTAGAAATACCAACAATATCTCTTCTCTAACTACTCGGAGAAGAGCATAAAGAAAGGTGGGCGTGTGAGCACACACACAAGTGACATTAAATTAATTCATGCTAATTGAATAAATCAATTAAGGTACTGCATAATTGTGACCAGCAAGCAATACATGCATGAAAGTGTAGAAAGAAACAATAACAAAGCACACATGAACCATAAATCTAAGTCTTATCATTTCATGCGAAAACTAGCACTTGAACTGTGACTTAATTATAAACAGTCTAGAAAAATCCATAAAAATTAAGTAGCTAGGATATGCTCACTGGAGTTCGTGGTAAAATGTTTGTCACATTTCATCAGAGAAAACATCCTACACAAATATGCTAAGCAACAGGCGAGAAATTCACATTTAATAACTTTGTACAGTCAAAAGTATCAAACAACAGATTTCATAATTTTCTTAGCTTCTTCTTAGCACAAGAGCATTCACCAAAACTTACCAAGTTATAATTCCTCATAAATTAATTTCTATAAAATAAACAATCCAACAGCCTTAAATGTAATTAAATCATATCTAAAAAATGATCTATAGAAACTGCATGGAATTCATTTTTTCCCAGAAGCTACATCACACACAAAGTCTAACAAAACAAGAGTCATATTTTTCTGAGCTATATTTTATTTACTATGCATTTACTTATTTTTCAGCATTTTCAACAATTAAATAAATCGATACAGAAAAATATCACCAAAAATGCATTCCATATTTTTCATAGGTAGATCTATTCATAAGAAACCTAAAAAAACTTATTTCACCAGATTTGGATCAGATTTGTGCCACATATGAATTTTGGAAGAATTAAAAACATCTCTAGAAATTTATTTTTCAAATAAAACCGACTCCTAGTGACTGACGGGTGGGCCCCAAAGGTCAAACCGGCCCCACCAGTCATAGGGACAGAAGCAGAGGCGGCGCTTTGACCGGCGATTGCTCGACGTCGGCGAACTTTCCGGCGACGAGACCACCACCAATGGATTCCTCTCGTCGAGACGCATCCATCGGGATAGGTCACCAAACGTTTTTCGCAACTTTGGAGGGACGGCTGTAGAGAGGCGGAGGCTCGGCACGAGAGGAACGACGGCGGCGGCCCTGCTCGGAGGCGCCCACGTCGGCGCCGGCTCAGGGGCACCGGGGAACGGCGGCGGAGCTCCGTGAGCCCTACGCAGCCCTCTAGGCTAGGGTTTGGGGACCGACGGAGCGGTGGCTGCTCGTGGCCACGCGCAGCAAGCGCGGGCATGGCGGGCTCGCTCTGGAGCACGGCAATGGCGAAGCCGTTCCGACGAGGTGGCTGCGGTAGCGACCAAACAAAAACCGGTCCTCTGTTCTACACCTCACGACAAACACTAGACAAGAGAGGGATGGAAGAAAGAGAGCCAAATCACGACGGTCGCGCTTGAGCTCCAGCTCGGCGTTCATGGCGGCCATGGCGGCGACACCGGCCCGAGGGCCCTCACTTGTGGATGACGGGCAGAGCTGCTAGGTGGGAAAGGTGTAGAAGGTCATGGCGGAGCTGTGTGCAAAAGGAATCGAAGAGTGGCGCGGTGTTGTGCTCGAATTTCAGCCGGCAATGATGAACTGCTCGCTGTTGCTGCTGTTCGTGGCCGGGAGAAGCTGAGCGAGAGAGCAGCGAGGAAGGAGATGAAATGGGAGCGCGTGGGAGAGGCAGGCGCGGGCGCTGCGGGTGATGGCCGGGCGCCACGCGGCGTGCGTGGGCAGGGCAGAGCGGCGGCGGCCGACGCAGCGCGGGCGTTCACGCGCGGCACGCGGGAACAGAGCGCGGCCAGCGAAAACGGGCGCAGGCCGTGGGCCGTTTTGGGCCGAAAACGGTCTACTCGTTCGCGCTGTGAATTTTTTTTTTTTTTTTAAATTTTCGGAATTAAATTGAAACCGACAAAAAGCACAAATTTGACAATTTTAAAGGCAATTTGAAGAGTTGACCCAAAAATAAAAGTTGTAGAAAATTAAAAACTGAACATTTTTTATTTCGGGGTCAAGTCCAAATTCGAAATAAATTTTGAATTGCAATTAAATTTGGAAAAGGGCTTTTAAAAGGGATTTTTAAATCTTTTTTTTTTTGCTTTTTGCTCCAAAAAAATTCAAATTCCTTTTGCAAATAAAATCTTGTTGCAACTTTTCAAAATGTTGGCACAAGGATCCAAACTTGATTAAGTAATTTACCAAGATAATTAATTAGCTAATTAACAAGCAATGACAAACAAGATTAATTAAAATGCAACACATGAGATGATGCAATGCAAGCTAGGTTTTGACTTGATGATGCTCATGTCATGCTAATGAATGATTAGGAGGTTAATTAGTGATGCTTAATGCATGCTTAACACCTAGGGTGTTACACTTTTTATTACAGGATTTTCTTTATATATCTTAAATTTGACTACCTTCTTCTATCCACAGCAATTTTATACTTTACTAGCAAAAGTATCCGTACATTGCAACGAGAGAGAAAAAACTACTTTAACAAAAAACTTAAGCATTGCATATCTATCTATTTATGATGTATTCTTCCTAAAAATTTTTGAAACCTTAAATTGTTTTATGATGAATCCATAATACTATAAGTTAATAGTGATGATTATGACAGAGACCTCTCTTGATTTGCCCGATCTACATACACGTTGTACTTGGTACTTGGTAAAACACACATGCGCCACGCTGCTGCTTGTCCCTAGAATTATTGGTCCTGCTCTTTGTTGGTGCAAGCGCTGAACTGAAACGGCTGAATTGACGAATGCAAGCAGGCTTGTCCAAGCTAGCTGCCACCGTGGACATGATGCGCAACACCGATGATATGTGTTGTTGCAAGGTTCGACCACGCTGAAAGCTGCCAATGGACCACCCACCAGGTAGAAGAGTCAACAGCCGGTAAGCCACACGCCCACACCGGTGCATGCGGGCACGCATGCACGCACTAGCTAGCAACCAGATAAGTGCACCCGATGCTAGCAGCGCCACACAGTGCTCCTTCGCCGACCATGACGCCGTCTCGCCGAGAAAGTCCACGACCCCGTCACAAGCTCCGAGCTCACCACGATACCCTGCTGCTCCGCAAGCCCACGAGCAGCGTGACGGCGAGGTCTCGTCATCTCCGGAGGACGAGCCCAGCAGGCTGACGAGCGTGTCCACGGCGCCCGCCGACACCACCCTGCCGTGCAGTTCGCGCACTGGAGCGCCCATCACAACCAGGTGCACCGGGGTCGAGATTGCCACCGGCCGGGATGCGGCTGATCTCATCGCAGTACTCCGGCTTCGACGAGAGGTGGAATAGGATGGCCGTCGTGTTCTACCGCGCCTCACCTTGGCGACCACGTTCGCAGCATTGACGATAATCGATGAGGCCCAGCCCATCATCGGCCTCCACCAGCGCCTGCTGCACGGCAGGTGCTAGCACAAGTTCACGGACGTGCACGCATGCTGCTCGATGACCCCGCGCGCCACGATGTTCGGCACGACGGAGACTCTCGCCGGTGATGGGACATGTCCGACACCCAGCTCTTGATCCACTCCTTGCACGCAGTCGTACGTCTGACAGGCCGGTGCGCCGGTGGCCACTGTTACGGAGTCCGTCATCAGCTCAAGCGTGATCGGGCACTGGAACACCACGTTGTTGACCCCCACCGTGCACCTTTGCGGGAGCCTGCTGTTCGCCATCATCAACGCGGTCAAACAGGGCTATCCATGCTTTGCTTTAGAAAATCAATTTTAGCAGAACAAGATAGAGGGCAGGCACTCGGATGCAAAAAAGAAACAGCGGGAGTAATAGAAGCAAGAACGGCGGAGCTGCTCGCCGGCACCTGTGAGGCTGCGCGGCGGAGCTTCTTGCGCCCGCGAGGCCACGGTGCAGCTACCCGCGCTTGCCCGATGAAGCTGCGCGGTGCAACTGCTTGCTGGCACGCTGAGCTCAGCTCCGCACCGCACGGAGCAGCGGCAGGAGGCCGGCGCTCCACGTAGGTGTGCGCGGCGGCGGCGCGGGCTAGCGCGTGCACTCACGTAGCTGCCTGCAGCCGGCGACGGTGCTGCTGCCTCTCGCCGTCTCTGGTCCCTTATGGACTCGGCGGAGCTCAACTTTTCGCCCGGTATTGGCGTTCAGAAGGTGATCTCGGCCAAGCACGGCTCCTCTGTCTCTCACTCGGGCTGGGGACGAGCTTTCTTCCTTGTCGCTTCCTTTGGCAGATGTAAGCTCAGGCTCTCCCCGACCTCGGTGGCGGCCATGCTTCGGGCCACCATTGGTGGCATTGAATCGGATTTTGCCATTCTTCAGCTCTCTGATCGTGTTTTTTGATTCTCTGTTTCTTCAAACTTGGTTGGTTTTCATATTGTTAAACTTCGTTCTTTTGATTGCTCGGCCTATAAAGTCTTTTTCCATCTCTGGGGCAATGGAGGTCCTAACTGGTTGCGAGAATGGAGACTTTTTCATGAGAAAGAAGCCGCGTCTTGGACCTTGGTTCAGCATAGATCATCTGGTTTCTACCCGGCCAAACGGTCCGCTTCTGCTCCTAAACCCTCCTCGAGGAACCCTACCGGTACACTGCTTACGGGAGCAAACTTGGTTCCCCTTCCTCAATTCGGCGCCCGTAAGAGTGTGTTTGATCGTTTGATTTTTCCGAGTGGCTCTGTTCTTGAATCTGAAAATGCAGCGGCTCATTCTGTTCATGTTTGCTCGAACAACAGTTTGCCTCCAAATTCAAATTTGGATCACCAGTCTACCTTGGGTCAAATTTGCGTGTCAGATAATCCTCCTGCAGACCTGCAATCCGGGATTTGCTCACGATGTCTGGCAAGAGACCACTCTAGAGAACAGTGCGTTTCCCCGGTCAGATGTTTTGCATGCCTTAGTTGGGGCCACACTGCAGTGAGCTGTAGAGGCAAGAAGATCTAGAGAGAAAAAGGAAAAGGATTGAGCAGTAATGAGTCAGACTCTGCTTTGGAAAATGGTGCCCGATTTGGGCTGCTCAAAAGCCCACCTTCGTTCTCCTCGTTTCGGGCCTGGGTTGTTGCACAGCCATCCTCCTCACTGGCTTCACCGCCACCGGAACCAATTGTGGTGCCCTGGGTCCTGACTGAATCTATGACTGGTGGGGCCTCATTCGCCCAGTCCCACTTGTCAATCGATGGGCTGGATTTGGAGTTGTATTCCCGCACTCTGACCGAGGGGCGCACGGCCACCGCTCCATCTTTTTCCGCATGCGTTCATTCACTCACTAATAATGCTTTGCTGAGAAAACCCCAGTCTTCATCGCCATCACCCCAAGCTCCAAGCTTCCCTCCTGTGCAATCGAGAAGCTTAAGCATGGCGTACCAGCGAGCCGACCCTGCTCCTTCAAGCCTCGGGGGTCCCACATCATCAACATCCCAGGGAGGCCGATGATGGTGAGGTCCATGGCGTCTCGGCGTCCGCGCGCGTGGAATGAGGACCGCGCCATTGTTAGTATCACTCCGCTTCCTGGTAACCCTCTGGATTTTGATGTTGTGGATGAGGTTGTAAGGGAGTTTTGTGCTGTCCGGAGAGTTCCTGTCAAAGATGTGCAGCGATGCCACTTGGGTCAGGCTTTTGTACGTTTCAAGTCTGAGTTTGATAGGGATCGCATGGTTATTGGGAGCCCGTACCCTTATGGGGGAGTTCATTACAATTTTGTGAGGCATAACCAAGCCAGAAACTGGAGGCACCTCAACTTCAACCAGGAATGCTGGATCATGCTCATGGGGTTACCTGAGGATTACTGGAAAGATGAGTTCATTGACTCGGTTGTGGGTTCTTTTGCTAGGATCATCAATTGGATTGGGGACCCTAACTGCTTAACCAGACTGCTTGTGCGCGCGAGAGTGACAGACCTTGAATCTGTCCCCCACTACTCTGTTTTCTTTGATGGCCCTGGGACCAATGGTCAATCATGGACCGTGCAATGTGAGATCTTGCAATATGAGCACCTGGGTGCTGACCCACCTGATGAAGAGCAGGTCCCTCAACCACCTAAGGATGGTCCCCCGCTCTTTGATTTCTTTGGTTTAGGTCAGGAGGTCCTTGCACCGGTGGCTGAGCCAATGCTCCCTGAGATACAAGACCAACAAGCTGGCGAAGGCATTCAGGTGAACCAGGACCTGCACTTAGGATGGGGAGAATGGCCACAAGAGCAGCAGTAGCCGCAGCAGATTCAGCTCAACCAACCAATTCAAGTGATCCAAGACTTAAATGAGGAGCCAGTTGACCCAGTTGAGATGATCTTCAACCCTGCCCAGGGGGATGAGCAGGATGAGGAGGTGAGGGTCATTCTGCCCCCTGCACACCAGAACCAACCTGAGATGATTCATGATCAGCAAAATATTTTGCAGCCGGTACAATTGAACCAGATGCCTCTGCTGCCTGTCCAGATGGAAGTGGATGTCTTTCTAGCATTGCAGTTACAGGATGAAGAAGAGATGATGGATATGGAAGAGCTTCAGGTACAGCAGGAGATACAGCAGGGGGATCGGCAGCTTCTTGTTGACATTGATCTGCCTGATCAAGGTGATTTCCAGCAGCAGCTACATTTGCAACAGCAGGGGGACCAGCAACAGCTTGATGATGTTGCTTTACCCATACTGGATGATGCTACCCAGCAGTTCCCTGAGCCTGATGTTCAAGATTTGGCACAGCAAAACCTCCATGTTGGAATGGTGACAACCTACTTCACTCACCCACCCAGTTTGCACACCTCTCCACCTTTTGCTCCAACCTCAAGCTTCACCTCAAATTTTATTGCCACCCCTGAATCTGATTGTGTCGTTATCCCCAAGAAGTGGTTAGGCTTTTTCCAGGCTTTACTTGAAACCCTAGCCCAAAACAAGTGGGCCAAATCTATTCTTCAGGCTGGACTCACTTCTCTGTTGTCTCTTGGGGATTTGGACTCCAGCACTCTATCTCTGAATTCAAAGCCCACCACTACTGAACCTTGCCGCCTTCTGAATTCCGGGCCCTCATTTGTCAGTGAGCTTGAGGATAACCTGGTGGAACATGAGTCACCAGTCTCACCTGCATCAAAGAAGAGAGCGAGAAAGGGCAAGGCTGTTACTCCTACTAATGAGTCAGAGGTAAGGAGGAGCTTAAGGGTGAGATCTAGCACTAATGGGTTCAAAACAAATACCTGTAAAATTAAAAATTGCATTGGCTGCTCCAATGGGCCACCAACCCTTCCCCTTTCTGCCATTAAAAAGATTGGGACTGTCCTTTGCCACCTGCAGGAGGATGAACTTGAAGATCAGATGCTGATGGACAAAGACAGGAATGAACCCATTGGTCTAAAAAAGAAGAAACCAAGGAAGGGATCAGATTTGAACCCTGAAGTTGGCCCCTCTGACAATTCTGAAGATGATGGTTGACCTCATGGATGGATGCCTCAGGATGGTTCAGACTAGGCCTTTTTGTCTTCTCCCTAGTCTTCTCTTGCTTTCTCTAAGTCGGACCCTCCAGATGTGTTTACTTTGTTGGCATGTGGGCGTTGTCGGGCCTAGTTATGTTATGACTGGTCACTGTTATGTTGCTGGACTTGTGCCCATTTTTGGGCCTGGTTATGTTCAAACTCGTTTCTTTAATGGATGTTATGTTGGCCACTTTAGTTTTTACGTGTCTCTCCTTTTTCTGTTAATCTTGTTGCATGGGTCTTTACCCTGCATCTTTATGGTGGTTTTTCCCCTTGGTTTCTCATATGACACAAAATAGATGCTGGAAGGTCCTTGACTGGAACGTAAGTGTCGGTACGGGACGTACCCGAGTACTCACCAAGACGGCATCCGTCGGGACAACAGCAAGAAGACCGGATCCGAGTAGAATTCGGATCGTCCTAGTTAGGCAGATAGAAAGTAACGTCTGTAATAGGAACAGAACACCTTCTACAAGTCCGACTAGGACTAGGAACCATAGCTCTGGCTCTTTTTCTCTCATAAAAAGGAGCCAGAGCACCCTCTTTGTAACAGATAAACAACACACAATCTCGATCATCAATCCAACGCAAAAGGCCAAGGCCGACTGGAGTAGGGCTTTTACTCGCCAACGGGGGCCCGAACCAGGATAAACCGTGTGTCTTTCGCGTCATACCGTCGAGTTCTAGTTATTCGCCAAGGTCCGAATCAACTGCTGCGGGAACCCCGTGGCAGGCTATCGGTGGCTAAACACCGACAGCTGGCGCGCCAGGTAGGGGCTTTCGGCGAATTCAACGTCAGGAGCTCGATGGATCTACGCGTGATAATCTTCCCGACAGGATCAACCTTCGTCTTTGGAAGCTGGGCTTGCAAAGCAGACGACCAAGGAGTTCTCCACAGCCGACTACTTCAAGAACCCACGTTCGAGATACAAGAAATTTTTTAAAACTCAAGATAATAGAGGAAACACAAGATACAAGTAAACAAGAAGAAGAGCCAAGTTCTTTTTATGGCTTCAACAACTCGGCACGATTATATCAAGACGCCGCCCAGAAAGCACTAGAGTCCTACCACTGGAACATCTTCAAACAAGATAAGTACTCCGATTTCCTCCCTTTTCAATACGGCAAACCCATGAAAGAAGAAGAACTCGACCACTCGCCCAGTAAAAAGAAAGAAGTACTGATGATGAGGCAGCCTTTGGTACCACCGGTTCAACCCAACTACAATTCATCGGAAGAATCGAGGCGGCCGATATACCAAACCAATTCTGTTCTTTAAAGATGGAGAAACCGACGACCAAAGGATAGCAAGAGAAAGAAGAAACAAGAAGAAAGGAGGAAGAAGAAATCGAGTACAAGAACGAAGGGAGGCATGGTGTAGATACGAGGAAGAACTAGCCAAGTACAATCGAAGAAAAAGAGAAAGAGAAGTCGATTTTAAAGACGAGCAGCAAAGAAGAACCGGACTTCGATCCAATCAATAAAATACAAGAGATGATCAATGAGATTGACGCCATACAACGATCAAACGAAGAACAAAACAGACTTCGAGATTTACTTAAAGACACAGCTCAAAGAATACAAGAAGACCGAAAGTACCCCAGAGACATGCACCATCAGAACAAACAAGTCAAAGGACTCGAAGAATTTCTGCTTTCGAAAGATTGTCAACTCCAAATTACGGAAGAAGAGCTCAACCACACCACGACTGGACAGAAAGAACCGGAGAAAACAGGGGAAGATCACCCACACCACACAGAAGTCCTCCAAGAATTATCTCAAGATACGACAGTCAAGCAGATTCTGACTACAAACCTGAAAAAATACCCGACAGATTTTCTTTTCGCAGGAAAGGCGCTTCTGATCGAACTACCTCACAAGTTTAAACCTTCCAATCATTCAAAATATGATGGCAAAACTGAACCAATGCAATGGCTCAGGATCTATTCCCAATCTATAGAACTAGCCGGAGGAGACGATGATATCAAAGCACTATTTTTTCCAATGACTCTAGAAACATTACCACTCCAATGGTTCGACAAGTTACGGCCCAGATCTATCAAAACATGGAGTGATCTACAAAAAGCTTTTTACGAAAACTTTGCAGGCATACTTATCCATTCAATAACACAAGCCGAGTTGAAAGGATTAAAGCAAAACCCGGGAGAAAGCCTGAGAGACTTCTACAGAAGATTTGGAGAACTCAGAGCACAAGTACATGACATCACCGAGAGAGAAGTAATAGAAGCATTTTCATATGGTTTAAAAGTAAGATGGATGTTCCACGACTTCTACAAAGAAAACCCGCGGACAAACGACGAGTTCAAAAGAACAGTCGAAAAGATGATTACAGCAGAAAAGAAGACATGAGAAAGATTTCCAGACAACAGAAACAACTTGGAAAGAAGAAATAACACAGACAGAAGGAACAACTCGAATGATCAAAACAACTCAAGATGGAACAACCAAGACAACTCAAGACACCAGGACAATTCAAGATACCAAGATAACTCAAGGTATCAAGACAACTCAAAAAGATGGAACATTCAAGACAACAGACAAGAATTCTACAACAAAAGGAGATATTCAGACAACATGGTGGCATCCACCGAAAGGAAAAAATTCTACCCAGCCAGAAGGTTTGAAGATCTTGAAAACATGAAATGCATCTACCATCCAACAGGACTCCATCCAATGGGAGAATGCCGCATCTTTCAGGAAAGATACACAAAGAAAAATAAACAAGAAAAAGAAGAAAACAAGGAGAAGAAGGAAGAGAACAATACAATAGAAAATGGTTTCTAAAACCTAAGAGCAACAGTATCAGTAATCTTCTCAGGAGTACCCGGCTCTAGAAGCAAACAAGAAGACAAACTCGCCTGGAGAACAATAATGGCAGCAGAACCAGCCACACCAAGATATCTAAAATGGTCTCAATACCCAATCCAATTTTCACGTGAAGATCAATGGACAAGTGTTGGAAACGCAGGGCTATATCCACTAGTACTCGGACCAACAATAGCAGCAGTAACAATAACAAAAGTACTCATCGATGGAGGAGCCGGACTCAACATCATCTTCGCCGATACCTTAAAAAAGATGGGATCAGAGTTCTTAAAAATAATCACACCTACCAGCGTACCATTCTACGGAATAGTACCCGAAAGACCCAGCTATGTCTCTTGGATGATTACACTTCCAGTAACATTTGGAACTCTAGCAAATTACAGGACAGAGCTCATAAAATTTGAAGTGGCAGATTTTGAATCTTCATATCACGCAATATTGGGAAGACCAGCACTAGCAAAATTCTTGGCTATACCGCACTACCCATACTTGCTACTCAAGATGCCAGGACCTCACGGAGTACTTTCTCTCAGAGGAGACTTGAAAAGAGCCTACAAATACGACGCACAAGCAATACAGATATCATCAAAAGTACAAGGCGTAATCAAGTCGGCAGTAGAAGAAATAAGAACAGAAGAGCTAGAGATACCAGCCAAAAAACAAAGTACAATTACCACAGCTTAAGGAGAAGGCACCAAAAAGATCGATCTAGGGACAGATGATCCATCTAAAAGCGCCACAATCGGTACACATCCGCCTACCAAATAGGAACTCGCTCACCAACTTCTTTACGGGACAACAAGGATATATTCGCTTGGAAACCCGGTGATATGCACGAAGTCCCAAGGGAGTTGGCTGAGCACAAAATTGAAGTCAACAAAGGAGCAAGACCAATCAAACAAAGACTACGACGTTTTTCACTAGACAAGAAGGAGGCAATAAAGAAAGAAATAGCCCGACTACTAGCAGCAGGTTCATAAGAGAAATTCTACACCAGGCATGGTTGGCAAATCCCGTCTTAGTACACAAAAAGAACAGGCATTATGGCGTATGTGTGTCGACTACTTGACCTCAATAAGCATTGCCCAAAAGACCCCTTCGGATTACCAAGAATTGATCAAATAGTAGATTCAACAGCAGGATCATCTCTTTTATCTTTCCTGGATTGCTACTCAGGATACCACCAGATTGCACTAAAAGAAGAAGACCAAAGCAAGACTTCTTTTATTACACCCTTCGGTGCCTACTGTTATAAAACAATGTCTTTTGGACTCAAAAATCTTTGGAGCAACATATCAAAGAGCAATCCGGACTTGTTTGGGAGATCGAGATAGAAAAAAAAAACGCAGAGGCATATGTGGACGACGTAGTCGTCAACATAAAGAACCCGGATTCATTGATTGAAGACCTACAACAAACTTTCAACAACCTCAAAAGATGGAAGTGGAAACTCAACCCTAACAAATATGTATTCGGCGTATCATCGGGACAACTACTCGGATTTCTAGTCACCAAAGAGAAATTGAAGCAAGCACAAAACAAATCAAGGCAATAACCGATATGGGCCCACCTACAGATATCAAAGATCTACGGCCCGACGGGATGCATGGCAGCACTTAATGTATTCATCTCAGATTAGGAGAAAGGGGTTTACCTTTCTTCAAATTACTAAAGAAGACAGATAAATTTACATGGAATGAAGAAGCACAAGAAGCTTTTGATAAGTTAAAAGCATACATCAGCACATCACCGGTACTAGTACCACCAAAGAAAGAGCGAAGATCTCATGCTCTACATTCTTTGTGACTACTTGGTAGTCGGCCACGACCATTGTGGTCGAAAGAGAAGAGCAAGAACACATTTACAAAGTCCAAAGGCCAGTATACTACATAAGTGAAGTACTCACAGTATCAAAGGCTAGATACCCACATGTGCAAAAACTACTCTACGCAATACTCATAACCTCAAGGAAGCTAAGGCATTACTTCGAAGATCACAAAGTAGTCGTCATCACAGATTTTTCACTCGGAGACATCCTAAAAAACAGAGACTCAACAGGACGAATCTCAAAATGGGCAGTTGAACTTGGAACTTTTAAGATTGAATTCAAACCAAGAAAGGCAATCAAATCTCAGGCACTATCCGACTTCATTGCAGAATGGACCGAAATACAACAACCCACTCCAGACACCATCTTAGACCATTGGAAGATGTACTTTGATGGCTCTTTAAAATTAGGAGGGGCAGGAGCAGGAGTACTCCTCATCGCACCAGACGGAAAACAACTCAGATACGTTCTACAAATCCTATGGCAAGCTACTAACAATGAAGCAGAATACGAAGCACTTATCCACGGATTACAAATAGCAACTTCACTTGGAATCAAAAGGCTATTAGTCTACGGAGATTCAGCAGTAGTCATCAATCAAGTCAACAAAGAGTGGGATTACACTAAAGAAAATATAGATGCTTACTGTTCAGAAATCAGAAAACTTGAGAAAAATTTTTAGGGCTTAGAAGTACACCATATATTACGAGACTCAAACGTGGCAGCTGATGTACTAGCCAAACTAGGCTCAGACAGGGCAAAAGTACCCCCTGGAGTGTTTGTGAAAGAACTAAGCAAACCATCTATCAAGACCGACGAAAAAGAAGACAAAAAGAAGACGGAGCACGACCAAATCTTAACAATAAGTTCAGACAATCCAACATGGATGCAGAAATTCATAGACTACATCAAGGAGAAGAAACTACCCGGAAACAAAGGAGAAGCAACCCGGGTTATCGGAAGAAGCAAAAATTATGTCCTAGTAGGAGATAATCTTTACAAAAGAGCAGCATCATCAGGAGTATTATTAAAATACGTTCCAACTACTGAAGGAAAAGAAATACTTGCTAGAAATGCACTCGGGATGTTGTGGAAATCACGCATCTTCAAGAACACTAGTAGGAAAAGCTTTCCGATCAGGCTTCTATTGGCCGACTGCTTTAAAAGACGCAGAAGAATTAGTCAGATATTGCAAAAATTGCCAAATGTTTGCAAGACAGGCACATGTCCCAGCTCACAGTCTAATATGCATCCCAGCAGCTTGGCCTTTCTCATGTTGGGGGCTTGATCAAGTCGGACCACTCAAGAAATCCAAAGGAGGGTTCGAATACATCTTCGTAGCCATCGACAATTTTACCAAATGGATAGAGTACAAACCATTGGTAAAATATAGTTCAGCTAAAGCTCAAGAATTTATCCAAGAAATCATGCACAGATTCGGGATGCCTAATAGAATAATCACAGATTTGGGATCACCTTTCACAGCCAATGAGTTCAAAAGTTGGGCACAAGATTATGGATTCAACATCGATTATGCATCAGTAGCCCATCCACAAGCTAATGGACAAGTAGAAAGAGCCAACAGTCTCATCTTGGCAGGACTAAAACCAAGATTATACGAAGATTTAAAGGACTACGGATCCAAATGGATAGACGAATTGCCAAAAGTAGTCTGGGGGCTGAGAACTCAAATAAGCAGAGCAACAGGCTATTCACCCTTTTTCCTAGTATACGGCTTAGAAGCTGTATTACCAGCAGACCTAATTTGGGCATCACCAAAAATCGAACAATATAATGAAGGAGAAGCAGAGAAAACCAGAAGACTAGAAATTGACAGCCTAGAAGAGGTCAGAGTAAATGCAACACTACAATCAGCAAGATACATGCAAGGATTAAGAAGATACTATGACAAGAATGTCCAGCCGAAAACTTTACAAACCGGCGATCTAGTCCTAAGAAAAATTCAAAAACCAGATAAATGGCACAAATTACTCAGCCCTTGGGAAGGTCCTTTCATAGTATCAAAAGTAAAAGGACCTGGATCCTATAAGCTAATGACAGAAGATGGAGCACCAATCAAGAGTACATGGCACATCTCCCAACTACGTCGTTTCTTTGCATAGAACAAACAAATATATGAACTTCTTCTCCAAAATAATAAGAAGATTCAATGCCTTCAGGATCATACTCACCCTCTTTTGATAAAAAAGACTCACAGCCAAAAAGAACCCGGGCAACCCCCGATGAGAGCAACAAAAGCTCGTCCCCCGGGGTTGTTTTCACAATACCGATGAGAGTACGGCTAAAAGAAGTCAACACTCGACCCATCCTAGCTCCTTTTCAGGACTAGATGAGAGCCAAGAGGGAGCTCGACCTATCCCGACTTCTAGAGAAAAAAGAACTCGGATGAGGGCCTACGGTCCGAATTATTCGTTGAAGTGCAAAATGGCTACAACCTAGCCTGAGCCCAACTATTCCGGATTGTCTTCACAATACCGATGAGAGTACGGCTAAAGAAGTCAACACTCGACCTATCCTAGCTCCTTTTCAGGACTAGATGAGAGCCAAGAGGGAGCTCGACCTATCCCGACTTCTAGAGAAAAAAGAACTCGGATGAGGGCCTACGGTCCGAATTATTCGTTGAAGTGCAAAATGACTACAACCTAGCCTGAGCCCAACTATTCCGGATTGTCTTCACAATACCGATGAGAGTACGGCTAAAGAAGTCAACACTCGACCTATCCTAGCTCCTTTTCAGGACTAGATGAGAGCCAAGAGGGAGCTCGACCTATCTCGACTTCTAGAGAAAAAAGAACTTGGATGAGGGCCTACGGTCCGAATTATTCGTTGAAGTGCAAAATGGCTACAACCTAGCCTGAGCCCAATTATTCCGGATTGTTTTCACAATACCGATGAGAGTACGGCTAAAGAAGTCAACACTCGACCTATCCTAGCTCCTTTTCAGGATTAGATGAGAGCCAAGAGGGAGCTCGACCTATCCCGACTTCTAGAGAAAAAAGAACTTAGATGAGGGCCTACGGTCGAATTATTCGTTGAAGTGCAAAATGGCTACAACCTAGCCTAAGCCCAACTATTCCAGATTGTTTTCACAATACCGATGAGAATACGGCTAAAGAAGTCAACACTTGACCTATCCTAACTCCTTTTCAGGACTAGATAAGAGCCAAAGAGAAAGCTCGACCTATCCCGACTTCTAAAAATATAAAACTCAGATGAGGGCCTACGGTCTGAACTATTCATTCAAACAAGCAACTACAAAGCCAACTCTGAGTCCAACTACTCAGACACCCCAAGACAGATGCAATAACAAATGATCAAGAGCTAAATAAAGGAAATTATCTTTTCACAAAATCAGAAGAAATACCAAAGTATTATTACAATAAAGGAAGTCTATTGCTGATGACCACCATCACTATCAACAGGCGTCGGCCCTATTTCTACAAGATCAGTGAAATCTTGAGCTAAAGACAGGACAGCAGCCTCAGACTCCGCCAATGCTTGTTCTTCCTCAGGAGTATGAGGCTCATCCATCACCCTATCAAGAGGGAAGTTGGGGTCAACCACTTGGATGCGAGCCAACACCCCCTGGACGCCAAGCAAAACAGCATCTTTGGCAAAACTGATGGTCCTCTCGAGTCGAAGAGGAAAGGAGGCGAACCCGTGTCGGGGCCGACATCTTCAGGCCTCCTCAAAGCATAGTAGCAAGACTACGCATGTAACCCAACAGAGCCGACCACTTATCTTGAAGCCTTCAGACGAGTAGACAAATCCTCTATTGTCTTCTTAGCCTGCAAAAGATCTCGATCAGCACCGCGCCTAATCAGCCGTGCTTGAGCCAAAATTTCTTCAGCATCCTCTTTTACCTTCTCTAAATCATCTCGGAAGGCTCGCACTTCAAGCTTCAACGCTTCAGTCTCTTCCGAGTACTTCTCTTTCAAAGCTACAAAGACAACAAAAAGAAGTCAGATAGAAAAGCAAAAAATCAGATAACTACACAAGCAAAGGAGCATATACCAAAAAAGTACCTTAAAGATCTCGGGAGACCTTATTCTCAGAATCAACGGCGGCAACTATTTGAGCTCTCAAAGCAACCTCCGAAGAATTATGCTTCTGGCGCTCTTCATCAAGTTCTCGCCGCAAAGAAGCCAGCTCATCCAACAACTTCTTTTGAGACTCAGATGAGCCAAAGAAGATATCAGAATCACTAACATATTCCTGCAAGACAAAAAGAAAAGTATAAAGAAAAAGGAACAAAAAAGGACTCAGGGGATAAAACAAGTCGACAATACCTGAAAATGCTCAACAAAAGACTTGAACTCTACATCAAGCTCCTTGAGACGAGAACTCGGGTTGAAAGCCTCTTCAAGATCCTGCACCAACTTCAGGTCACGAATCATATCCCAAGGAGCGCAGGGAGGCGACAAAGGAGAACACCCAACCTGATAACTAGAAGAAGTCGGAGGCTGAGCAAAAGGCAACTTCTCTACTCCCAAAGAAGTCGACGCAACGACTGAGCCATAGGGAGAGAAGAGGTCGCGAAGAAACAACCGCAGAGGAGGATACCACCGCCGCTAGGCGAGAATCAACAATTTGGACTAGGATCGGGAAGCACGCCTGACCCATAATCCCAACACTCACGGTCTTCTCCAAGTCAGAGCCCGGAGCCAAAGAAGTCGTAGCTGATGACCTACAAGAACAAAAGTTAAAAACAAAAGGGCGACTAAAAAGAAAGAAAGTCAAAATAAGACAAGCACTTACCTAACAAAGACGACGAAGAGCCATCCGAGGCCGAGGAGGGGGAGGCCGCATAACCGCCTCAAGGTCCACCAGCAACTGGGCAGACGAAGAAGTAGGACCCGGCAAGGGATCCAACGCTGGTGAAGAAGATGAAGTCGCCCGGGGGCTACAAAAAGCAAAAACAAGTCAAAACAAGCCAAACAAGCAGTATAGAAAACATAAGAACAAACCCTCACCGACGAAGAAGGGGAGAATCATCAACATCCTCAGCTTCATCTCTAAAAATAAGAACAGAAGCACCACCTGCCAAAGAAAGGAGTCAGGACTACTCTCCAAAGAAGAAACAAAACAAGAAAGAATAAAACTCTCACCTATCAGAAGATTACCTGAAGGCTGAGGCGAAGAGGAAGACCGTGCCCGCTTAACAGCGGAAGAAGAATCGCCCGCTCCAGCCCTCTTAGCACCAGCACGAGTTCGAGGGAGGAGCACCGGCTGATAAGGAACATATTCAACGCTCTCCACCAAAGAAAGACCAGGAAAAAGAAGTCGACCTTCGGATACCTGACTAGCAACAGGAGCAGGAGAAGCCGGAGGAGGGACAATCTCTCCACCCACAAGCAGAGAAGCATCAACATCAAAATCCCTGTCAAAAGGCTTCAAAAGAAGATAAAAAATAAGTCAGTCATGGATAAAAAGAATTCGGGAAACAAAAAGAAAGATCAGAAAAGTACTCACAACAGGGGGAGGATTGCTCGTCGAGTACTCAAACCCAATCATCGGAACCACCGTTGCACCTTTCAGAATCTTCTGAAGACGCACAAGCACTTCACCATTAGACAACTCGGTAGTCATCACCATCCGAGAAGGGTCTTCAGCGCCCGAGTACTCAAAGCCGTAGTGCTCTCATGCCTTCAACGGCTGTACTCGACGGCGAAGGTAACTCGCCACTATGGCAAAACCAGACAAGCCATGTTGTTTCAAGTAGCTTATCCGATCAAACAGCGGCTGAAGAAGATTATAATCAGCGGGGGTGAGTTGATCTTTATCCCACCGCTCATTAACAACAGGCGGAGTACCCGAGTAGGTGCAAGCTTTGGAACCCCATCTCCACCCTCAAGATTGCCAGCATAAAACCACTCGGACCACCAATCCTTAACAGAATCGATGAGATCATAATTAAAGAAGTGAGACGCCTTACGCCCCTGACGAAACTGAATCCCACATCCACCAAGGGTGTGGAGGGAATCATTCCGGGGCTGCGGTTTGAGGCGAAAGAGGAAACGGAAGAGATTCAAGAAAGGAGGAATTCCAAGAAAAGCCTCACAAAAGTGAACAAAAACAGAGAGATGAAGAATCCCATTCGGGGTTAGGTCATGAAGAGAGATAGAAAAGTAGTGAAGGAAACGATGAAAAAAAAAACAAGCCGGAAGACAGAGCCCGGCTCGAACAAAAGAAACAAAAAGAACAATCTCCCCGGGCGAGGAAGCAGGGAACTCGGTGCTCACCCGGGAGCAATCCAAAGGAGAATGCCTTAGGCTGGATCATCCCCAGCTCCTCCAGCTCAACCAAGTGCTTCTCTTGAGTAGTCGGAGAAGGAAAGCTCTTCACAAGTGTCTTCATGGCGGCAAACTCCGGATTCAGCTGCTCGTCGACTTCTTCCTCAAGAGCAGGCTTTTCAACTACCGGCTTCTTGGAGGCAACTTTCTTCCTTCCCATACAACGAATCAGCACCCACACAAAGAGAAGGGTGCAGGGCTACAATGCAGAAGCAAAGGTTTGGCGATTTTTTCTACGGCGCTAGGGTTTCGGGAAGCAAAGGCAAGATGAAGAAGAAGAAGAACAGTAACGGCAGCTTATTTATAGACCGGTCCTAAGAAGCCCACTTAAGGGGCAATGGTAAAAAGGCCAACGGTTACAAGGCCAACGGCTACAGAACGCAATAACAGGAAAGGCCCAGTAAACCCTTAAATCACGGGATAACAGCCTTTATCCCGTTACTCACCAAACGGTAAAATATTGTTCCGTTACAAGGAAGGACAGCTTTGCTAAAATTACCATAACAAGTCAACACAAAAGAAGAAGGCAAAAACAACTCCACCGGAGGAAGTCAGACAGCCTCTAAGCCAAAACAAGTCTGCTGAAAGACAGATAGCCTTATTATCAATCAAGAACAAGTCGGCACGAAGGCAGACAACCAGCATATCAAGATAAGACTTAATCTACGGCACAAAAGAAGATGGATACTTCTCAAAATAAGTCAGACTAAGGAGACTTTCTATATTATCAATCAAGAACAAGTCGGCACGAAGGCGGACTACCGGCATCTCAAGATAAAACAACTCGAACATTTCAAGAGGCATATATTCCTTTATTAATTTTACAGGATACAAGGATATAAGTCTTACAAGACCCATCGAATTCAGAAAGAACACCAAAGCAACGGCTACAAGGAACCCAGTAGAATTTGGCAATAAAAGAAAATTACGTGCAAATTCTACAAAGAACCCCACGAAATCCTGCCATATTGGATAACTACGCAGGGCCCATGAAGAAAACCATTGCAGACCCAGACTACCTCTCAGGCAGAATGAGCCGAGCAGATCCAAAGCAACCTAGATACACCAAAACAGTGCACCCAAGATTGCCAGAAGGAGCACTGACAGGTCAAGCATCACATCGGGTCTCTCCAAGAACAAGTCGGATCAAACCCAACATGAGCAAAGAAACTCCAGCTGTGCGTGGGCCGGTAGCGGATTTGCACCGGACAGCTAGAAGACTGTGCGGCTTGGCAACCCTACAACACAGAGCATAACTCTGGCAGTGTAAAAAAAAAGTACTAAGAGTGCAAAATGACACAACATAAGGCACATCTCAAGACTTCTTCTACCCGCCTGAGCGAGCCTCCAACCACAATGCTACCCCGGGATTAGTCTGCCTCTAATCCTAATCTCAAGAATTCTTCTACCCACTAAGAGGACCATGCTACAAGAACAAGAAAGAAGCCCGGGGGCTGCTCAATCTCACACACTATCATCTTCGCAAGAATGAAGAAATGCACACTACAAGAACCTGAAAAGCAACAGAAGGAGAGGCGCAATTTATAGGCCAGGACCGGTGCACATGGACCAAGCTCACCAACATAAGTTTCTAACAAATACAAAAAAGGAGAGCAGTAAAGGGAGCAACAGTATATTCCAAGCATATCCAGCACAGCAAAAGCCTTTAAAGTCACCAGCTGCCAACGTCCAACAATAAAAGCTGACATAAAGGACAAGGTCACAAGCTCTTGTCCGTTTCTCAAGCAGAAGAACTCAGAAAAAATAGGGCTACAGCTAAAGACTCGGGGGCTGCAGCCAAAAGATTTCAAGAAGAAAAAAGAACTCAGACAAGCTCGGGGGCTGCACTCGGGGGCTGCAACAGAAGAATTAAAAGACATAAGAACTCGAAGGAAGACTCAAAAGCCATTGCCCGACTTCTTTTTCATACAAAAACAACTCAGACAAAGGCTCGGGGGCTGCAGGGCGTACACCCTCAACTTTTTCTTTTTTCAAAGACCCTCCAGCTACTTATAAATAAATAGCAAGAGGCTCGGGGGCTACACTCAATGAGTGCACCTACGGCGCACACGAAGGCAAAGAAGAAGTCCTAAGCTTGATCACTTCAAAGCATCACGTCGGAAGCATAGAGCTCCTCGAGTTCTACTTTGAAATGCTTGGGGGCTTGTCGGTACGAGACGTACCCGAGTACTCACCAAGACGGCATCCGTCGGGACAACAGCAAGAAGACCGGATCCGAATAGAATTCGGATCGTCCTAGTTAGACAGATAGAAAGTAACGTCTATAATAGGTACAGAACACCTTCTACAAGTCCAACTAGGACTAGGAACCATAGCTCTGGCTCTTTTCCTCTCATAAAAAGGAGCCAGAGCACCCTCTTTGTAACAGATAAACAACACATAATCTCGATCATCAATCCAACGCAAAAGGCCAAGGCCAACTGGAGTAGGGCTTTTACTCGCCGACGAGGGCCCGAACCAGGATAAACCGTGTGTCTTTCGCGTCATACCGTCGAGTTCTAGTTATTCGTCAAGGTCCGAATCAACTGCTGCGGGAACCCCATGGCAGGCTATCAGTGGCTAAACACCAACAGTAAGGGGTGTCAATTCCAACACAAAATTGAACTCAATTTGAAACAAGATTGTGGAGAGTAGAAGTGATATCCTATGCCTGCAAGAAACCAAAAAGGAAGCTTTTGACTTGCCCTTCATCAGAAACTTCTGCCCTGCTGGGTTTGACAGATTTGAATTTATTCCTTCGGTTGGGGCATCTGGGGGAATAGCTGTGATCTGGAAAAGTGAGGCCTTTCAGGGCCAAAAAATCTTTGAAAATAGATTTGCTATATCCATTGAGTTCACCTCGAGGCTGGATAATGAGGCCTGGATACTCACCTCTATTTATGCTCCTTGCACTCCTGCTGGTAAATGTGAATATATTTCTGGACTGGTTCAAGAACATTGACATGCCTCTGGGCACCAACTGGCTGGTCGTTGGTGACTTCAACTTGTTAAGAAAACCAGATGACAGGAATAGAGAGGGGGCTGATCTTAATGAGATCTTTCTTTTCAACGAAGCAATTAAAAGTTAGATTTACTGGAACTACCTCTGCATGGAAGGAAATTCACTGGACAAACAAACAGTTCCATCCTCTTTTAGAACGGCTAGACTGGTTTTTCACCTCAACTTCTTGGACTGCTAAGTACCCTGACACCATTGTAAAGTCTTTAGTAATGGAAACATCAGATCACTGGCCATGTGTAATTGAGATCAGCACCACTATCCCACAAGGCCATTTCTTCAGATTTGAAAATCATTGGATCAATCATGAACATTTCTCGGTAGTAGCGGCCAGTGGATGGAATATCCAAGAAAGTATACCTGACCCAGCTAAAAACATAACAGCTAGATTCAAGAACTTGAGAAGAACTCGAAGGATTGGAAAGCAACCCTACCTGGAATACATTTAGCCATTGAAAAACTGAAGCTAGTTCTAAACTTTCTTGAAACAATTGAAATGGTCAGAGATTTATCACTGGCAGAATGGAACTTTAGAGCCATTATCTCTGAAAAGCTTATCTCCCTTCTGAGGCAGCAAAAGACATACTGGAGACAGAGAGGGAAGGTGAAATGGGTAAAAGAAGGGGATGCCTCCACCAAGTTTTTCCACACACATGCAACTATCAGGAATAGATAATGAGAATAACTCTACTTATAGATAGGTCCGGAAATATATACAATGGACATGAACAGAAAGCACAAATTATTTGGGATAGTTTTAGACAGAGACTGGGCATCTCTGAAGGAAGCACAATGCTTTTTGACCTACAACAGCTTATTGTGCCGACTGATGACCTGGGCAGTCTAGAAACACCCTTCCTGATACAGGAGATAGAAGATATCATTACTCACTTGCCAAACAACAAGTCTCCTGGACCAGATGGCTTCTCTAATGAGTTCATTATGAATTCTTTGGTCATTGATTTCTATAGACTTTCTCAATCTGCGCAATGGTTTCCATAATGGACAAATTTGTTTGAGGAGCATCAATAATTCTCACATAGTGCTCATCCCCAAGGTAGATGGTCCCAGCTCCCAGGTGCATCTCTGATTACAGACCTATATCCCTCCTAAACTCCTCAATCAAGATCATCACCAAACTCCTTGCCACCAGGTTGTAGTCAAAGATAAAGAAGCTTGTCCATCAAAATTAGTATGGGTTCATCAAATCATGCACTATTTAGGACTGTCTGGCTTGGACTTTGTAATACATTTACAATTGTCATAAGTCAAGGAAAGAGTTAATCATCCTAAAATTGGATTTTGAAAAAGCTTTCGACAAAATTGAGCACAGTGCAATTCTGAGCATCCTTAGAGCAAAGGGGTTTGGTTCCAAATGGGTAAGATGGATTAGTGATATCCTAGGATCTGGAACCTCTGCTGTGCTTCTCAACGGGGTACCTAGAAAGGTTTTCCACTGCAAAAGGGGGGTTAGGCAAGGAGACCCTTTGTCACCACTGCTCTTTGTCCTAGTTGCAGACCTTCTCCAGTCAGTAGTAAACAAAGCTAAAGATTTGGGTCTACTCAAGCTTCCAATCCCCTTAAACTACACGGATGACTTTCCCATAATCCAATATGCAGATGACACCCTTCTTGTGATGGAGGCAAGCAGCACCCAACTTCTAGCTTTAAAAGCCATCCTGCACTCATTTGGGGAATCCACTGGCCTCAAAGTAAACTACAGCAAGTCTTTTATGGTGCCCATAAACATTGACCAGGAGAGATTGCAACACTTGGCCATGACCTTTGGTTGTGATACTGGGAGTTTACCTTTCACTTACCTAGGGTTGCCCCTGGGCCTCTCTAAGCCACGAGCAGTTGATTTCTCCCCTATGGTAACAAGATGTGAGAGAAGATTAGCAGCTACTTCGATTTTCCTCAACCAAGCAGGGAGACTAGAAATAACAAACTCAGTTCTGACAGCTATGCCTACCTTCTGCATGAGCACATTTCTTTTGCAACAAAAGGTCATTGACCAGGTGGATAAGTTTAGAAAGTTATGTCTTTGGAGGGGTGCAGACATCAATGGAAGACAGAAACCGAAGGCAGCATGGCCAATGGTCTGCAGAGAAAAGAAAGAGGGGGGACTAGGGGTGATCAATCTAAAAACCCAGAATGAAGCACTCCTTATTAAACACCTTCACAAATTTCTGAATAAAGAAGATGTACCCCGGGTATGGCTAGTTTGGGAGAAGTACTATCATCAGGGAAGTCTCCCTAGACTTTCTAAGAAGGGTTCATTCTGGTGGAGAGACATTCTCAAACTATTGGACAAGTTCAAAGGGATGGCCAGGGTATAGTTTGGGGATGGAAAATCTTGCCTTCTCTGGGATGACCTTTGGTGTAACATTCCCCTTGCACAGCAGTTCCCTCAGCTTCACTCCTTTGCCAAAGATAGGCACATTTCTCTTGCTGGGGCTATCTCCCATGACCTCATCCACCATCTGTTCCATTTACCCCTCTCAAGTCAAGCATTTGAGCAGATGCTGCAACTTCAGACACTTTTTGATCAACTAGAGCAGAGGGGTGATAAGGACACCTGGCAATACATTTGGGGCTCCAAGCTTTTCTCTGTCAAAAGAGCCTACAGGCAACTAAGTGGGCACATGGAAATTCACCCAGCCTTTAATTGGCTCTGGGCCTCTTCATGTCAAAACAAACATAAAGTTTTCTTACGGTTACTCCCGAAGGATAGAATCAAAGACGAGGGAACCTTTCGGAAGGAAAAACTTAGTACTGCAACATCACAGCTGTGTGCTTTGTTCTGAAAATGTGGAAGAATCCCTGAAGCATCTGTTCTTGGATTGCCTTTTTGCTGAACAATGTTGGGGAACCATAAACCTTCAGGTTGATCATGATGCTAATCCATTCACAACCCTGGAAGGCTTCAAGATACAGCTAGGGGTACCCTTCTTCATGGAAATCATCATTCTTATGTCCTGGACAATCTGGAAAGTGAGGAATGATCTCATTTTCAGGCAGATTTTTCCTTGTCTTGACTCGGCAAAGCTTTTCTTCCGGGAAGAATTGAAATGGTTGCTTTTGCGAACCAAGAAGCGCTACCACCCTGCCATTGATATATGGATTTCAAATCTTTTCTGATTTGGATCAAAGCTGTTAGACTTCGGTTTCTGTTTTTCTCCTTTTGGGTCCCCTGATCCTCCGACCCCTCCTTTGTGCTAGCCGTAGATCATTTGTAATCACCCCTTTTCTTTTCTTTCTGCTGCTCTTTGTACTCTGTTTGTAAAACTTTTTTCTCAATAAAGCTCTGTAGGGGTGCAAACCCCTCCAGTTTCCTCAAAAAAACGCGGTCGAACAGGATGACGCGGCAGTAGAGCAGGAACGCCATGAGGCCGCCAACGAGCATGAGGTTGGTGTCGGTGCCGGTCGGGACACAAACCCCGCGAGCTCCTCGGCGTTCATGAACACCCCGATGACATCCCCAGGCAGCACTGCAGCACGTCCATGGCCATGGTGACGGAGCAGCAACACCCTTGAGGCATGTCAGCGGATGTGGAACAGAGGAAGCTACAGCGAGAGGGACGCTGAATGCGGACGGACTCCTTTTCTTTTCTTTTCAAAATGCTCCTTTGTCAGACGGTTGGGCGGTGGAAGGTAGGATACGGAAAGAAACTACAGTCTGATGAAGGGAAAAAAAAAAGCTTGACGCAAAGAAAAATAAAAGCGAGTTATGGAAAAAAAGGAAAAATGAATTAGTTATGGAAACTGAAAAGAAAACCACATCTGATTGGTACTTAGAGTGGACGAAAAATTATGACAAAATTTTTGCCCCTTTTATTATTGGAAAAAGTCTAAAAAACCCCATCAACTGTTAACATTGGTACACTTTATAGATTTATTTATATTTAACAAGCATAATCTAAGTATAAACCTAAATAAATCTATAACTATAAGTTATATATAATCTTATAATTATAAAATTTTTACTACAATTCAAGCATATCATAATAAACTCATCATAAAATTTCACCATAATTCGACTATAGAAATTATGGTTATGAATTATTTTATTTAATTACAAAAAAAAATATAGGTCCAAAATTATAATAAAAAACTTTATACTAAAATATACCATATTATATGTTCTTTGTATAGATCTATTATGTGGAGTCCAAAAAATTAGATTTTTTATTTTATGATTTTTTGTGATTTACTATAATTTTTCAAAAATTCACCCAAAATAAAAAAAGACAAAACCATGTTACTTAGCAAAACCACCCTCCAAAATCGCCCTAGGATGTTATTTGCACCGGTTTCAAAAGTTTAGGGTGTACAATACACGGTTTTATAGTTCAGGGTATAAAGTGCACCAACGTTGATAGTTGGGGGTGTTTTTTTTTAACTTTTTCCTTTATTATTAGAGATAGAGATTATGTCAGTCCTAAACATGACTCTAGCAGGGATCGTGGTAGTCAGTTATGGAAAAAAAAGGAAAAACAAATCAGTTATGGAAACCCAAAAGAAAACTGCATTTGATTGGTACTTAGAGTAGACGAAAAATTATGGTAGAAATTTTGCCTCTTTATTATTAGAAGATTAGGGAGATAGGGATCTAAACATGACCTTTTTGTTGTAGGTTCCTGTGAAAGGAAATGCAGGGAGATCGAGGAGCAGGGATCGTGGTAGAGGCGATTACTCACTCTGTCCCAAAATGAATGATGTTCTCGCCTCCTGAGAAATGATTGTCGGTAATTTTTAAAAATAGTAAATAATATCAATTAATATCACAATTAGTATTGTTGAAAAGATCTTTACGTCTAGTTTTTTAACAAATTTATTTAGAGATATAAATATTATATCTATTTTCTACAAATCGAGTCAACCTTGTGGCACGAGCACCCAAAAACGTCATCTATTTTAGGGACGGAGGGAGTACTATGAAGACATGCAGTACACTCTACAGGACAAATACTTTGGATTTGCAGCCGATCAGAGTGGAAAGCATGAACAGGGATAGAGGGTGATATGGAACTTGGAAGGGACCAGCACCGGAGTATATGTGTTAGATTATTAATCGTGAACTATAGGTATATATATGCTGGTTCTTCTGAGTATGTGTTATATGTCGGTTTTGATAATATCATATCTAGTAGATGTATATACATCTATTAGATACGATATTATATATGCTTTCTGGAACGTGATGCTTTTTGGTTTTGATATGCAATCTGCACGCAATAGCTCGTGATTTGTTGATGATTTGATACTAATAACATGCATGCATTGGTTGGATTCCATAGTAGCTTTGCCGCAACTATTTTTTTTTTGTTTGTGTTGCATATTAGGTTTTCTTCATAGAAACTATTCATAAAACTTTTCTATAAAAACTGAATTAGATTAGGAAATCTAGGAGGCCCAGTTTAGATACATCCACTAAAAGTTAGCTAGTTAATTGTGATAAGAAATAGCTAGTTAGAAGTTCAAAACTAAACTTTAGGTAGAATGGTAGATAAAGGTTTTCTAACTAAACTTTAGCTGATGTTTGTATCCTCTAGCTAAAAGACTCAGCTAAAATTTAGCTTAGTTTAGTTGGGTTTAAGTAGATTAAAATTTGACCAGTCTTGTAGCTGGGCCATTTTGATCCTAACAGTTAAATTTGGCTAGCTAATTTAGCCGGTGGATCCAAATAAACCCAAAAAAATACATGCATTATTAGTTTATTACATTGCCACTTTGGTATCCTTTACTTCCTTAGAACATCTCCAATAGTTTGGAAAAATAATTGATAAATTAATAAATTTTAAGTGGCTAAAAAGTTGGGAAAATATTTATTTGGTTCCTCCAACAGTTTTCAAAAATCTCGCTCCTAGCATACAGAGGACAACTTTGCAGCAAAAGTTCTAGATTATTTTTTAAATCACTCTAACCAATTTTTATATTTTCTTTCTCACTTGCATTTATATTGAGAATCTTGTCCTACTTCTCATTGTTCCCTAAAAGCTTCCTCTAACACACGCAGTAGGTAGGTGGACTGAGGCTAGTAAATTGGAGGAGGAAAGGGAGGAGGGAGTGGCGAGCGCCTAGAGAGCGGCGGGCAGCAGCGGCATGGCAGAGGGCGCAGGCAGGGCGGCGGCTAGGGCGGCGTGTGGCTGGAAGAGAGGAGGAAGACGGCGTAAGCGCGGGAGAAATTAGAATAAAGGACTTTTATCCAATTACCTTTTAATTCCATCGATTACATCTTCCTAAACGGATTCTAACGAGAAAGTCCTTATCTAACATGAACTTACTAGTTCTATCCTTAATTTCATAAATAATAATAATAATAATAATAATAATAATAATAATAATAATAATAATAATAATAATAATAATAATAATAACAACAACGGCGAACGATGGAGGCGATGGCGGAAGGCGGCCGTGCAGGCCCCACGCCACTGCCGCGCTGGCAGAGGGCGGCTGCGGCGGCTAGGGCAGCTGCCATCCCTTTCTTGGGTGCGTGCACCCTCTAGGGCAGGCCGCGAGGCGCAGCGGCGCCCTCTCTTGGGCCTGGATTGGCTCGACAGGCCCTTTTATTGCGGCATTGATCACTGTCCACATTGGACTGTGACACTTCCTCTCCAGATTTGCGTCATGGATACGCACATGTTATTTTCACGCAATTGGGTCAATTTTCTCAAGTGTGGAAAGATTAGGAGTTGAGATAGAGAATTGTTGGATATGTGTTATTGTCAATTTTGCCAAAAAAAATTGGAAGTGGACTTTGGGAGCTCTTGGAGATGCTCCTAGTTAAAGAAAATCTTATATTACTTAAAAACAGATGATTCTAAGTTTAATAGAATCTATAAAAATATAAGCATTTATTTATAATACGAAATAGGAGACATAGGTACATATTATTTTCTATAAATTTAATCTAACTTAAGAAAAAATTGTTTATCTAAATATAAAATTACATTATTTTTAAGAGACGGTATTTTTATGCGACATTTGGATGAGACGGTATGAGTACCTATATTTACAGTAAAAACGTCGATGAAGATAAAACAGTTATTAATTTACATTAGGATATATTTGGTTTGTAGCTAATTTTTACCGTGCCAGCAAGTCAAAGCTAGAAAAAAATTACCATTAATTTCACAATCAAAATGTAAAAGATTGGTAAGTTTTGATAGCCAATTATGTCTCTATCTCTACTCTATCTATCTTTTATCTACTCTACCTAATATTTAAAAGATAAAATTTCTGTTAATTTATTTTCGTCCAACCTTCTATAAGTTCCATCAGCCACGGTAATTTTTCTTGTCCAGTTCTTTTCCGTGTTTGTTTGCTGCAAACCTTCTCCACCGTTTGCCCCTCAGCCTTTCCTTTTCTCTTCCGACCAATTTTTATGTTAGTCCCGTTCTCAAATTGAGACCAGGTCAGTGGCGGAACCAGAGTTCAAGAATAAGGGGGCTAAATTATAATTGACATGTCATAAATATGTGAAAGAAGAATTTTTTTTATGTAACATTGATTTTTTTGCTAAAAAATTAGATTTGTATTGAATTTTTAGATGAAAATTCGAATTTTAATTGATTTTTATGAAAATCTTAATTTTTTTCCATGGTATAAAAATTTTCTATTGTTTTTAGGGGGGCCACTGCCCCTGCCGGGCCCCCCTAGTTCCGCCTCTGGACCAGGTCCCGCATTGGATTGGATCAAGATAAAAACAAGAGCAAAGATTAAACTGAGTCTGAATCGAGTCAAAACTGAGTATGGAGGTGTTTGACCAGACACAAACTCCATGACGGCGCTCGCCGCTTCGCAAGCCGCCGGCCCGAGCCTATGCCACACGCTGCACGTCCGACCCCTATCCACAAAAGGCCCTCGCCGACCTCGGCCCGGTTGCAGCCGGACATGAGCGAGCTGAGGTCGCTACCAATCCTACCATCAGATATTCAGATTATTCGTGGAGCCGACAACTGAGGCAAGGTACGTATCGAAGTGCCACGATAGGGAGGAAGGAGTAAGAAGGCGTTGTCGGCGGAGGAGGAAAGCCACTGTTGAGCGGTGCAGGCGGGCGGGAGCTAGCCATGATCATGGGCGATTCGACTCAACGTTGCAGGCGTTGGATAGTCACAGGCAAGTTGGGCATCGGTCGCATCATGAATTCTGTCAAGCTCGCTTCATCGACTCTCAGATGTTGGCGTTGGCCATTCGCGACTCGCGAGTCAGCTAGGCGGTGGTGTTGTCATGGACGAGTAGCCGCGCTGACGGAGACTGCATGACGACGACCATGGGCATTGCGTTGTGCCCTAGAGGTGTAAATGGGTAAACCGTGCACCTCAAAATTTTATTAGTTCAAATATTTATACTATTTTTTAAAAAATTTAGAGAAGCAGTATAAATATTTAAACTAAAGGGATTTAAAGGTGCACCTAACACTCATCAATTTACAGCTAGAGCCGTACGTTCAAATTGATTGGGGAGAGATTAATAAGGGTGAAGACAGATTGGGGATTGAAAGAAAGAGGGGATGATGCGTGGGGATTGCTTGTAAATGAGTGGAAAGTAATTGTTTTCTTTGTGTGTGTTTTGTTATGGCTCTTGATTTTTTTTTTCTTATGTTTTTCTTTGGACTCATGTTACACCATGGTTTGTTTTATTGTCTAATTCACTTTAAGTAAATACTCCTATATCTTTTATAATTTTTAATAAGGACTGTCATCTTAAAAATTAAGAGAGATTTTCTGTATAGCCATCAGCGGATAGATGAACGCTTTACACATCAGTAACAAATGCTAGCATTAATTTATATTATAGATATCTTGGCCATCATAAAATATACTCCTATCATAGAATTATAAAATATTATTGTATACAAAATGATAAAACATAAATATATATGTCTTTTTTCTTATAGTTTATTATAAATTTTTAGTTTTTTTTTCTTCCATTACGACTTACGGATATATTTGTTAATAATAGTAAAATCGTAGGTATGTAGGTTGGAAACGTATACTCTATGCAAACCAGATTTCTGTGCAAACTATGCAAACTCTAATCAAGACTTTAGGAAAAGACCGTAGAAATTTAATCTAATGACTGGTAATTTTAGCACTTAAACCCTCTCACTCATGGGATGTTTTGTAATAGCTAGATGGGATGAGTAGAGGGAATTAAGTGCTAAAATTATCAGCCATCGGATTAGAATCTTACGGTTTTAATTAGAGTTTGCATAAAGTTTTTGAAGGAGTTTAGTTTGCATAGCGATATGTTCTTGCCAGACAGGTTTTGCATATTTTGGGACACAATCCAACCTTTACAACGGCAATCCGCAGGATTATTCAACCACATTTTCTATTTTCAACTTCAGCGACACCCGAACGCGTGAATCCATTCCAAACCCCTCTCTTCCCTCTTCTCCATCGGCGATGGAAGAGCCACCGCCGGCGGCGATGGTCGCCGTACTCACTGACGAGGTCCTACTCCGCTTGATCCTCAAGCGGCTCTCCCCAGTGGACCTCGTCCGCGCTGCCCTTGCCAGCCACCGCTGGTGCGCCGCCGCAGCCCTCGCCGCCCCTCGCGCGCCGCCCCTTCTCGGCTACTTCTTCTGTAAGGAAAAAATCGAATCCCCTCCCCAGTGGGGTCGGCGGAGCTCCCCGCCTTCTTCATCCCCGGTGACGACTCCTCCCCTCGCCTCTCCCCTCGCCCTGGCTCCCGAGGACTCCATGGGCTTGTCCATACATGATGTCCACCTGGGACTCGTTCTATTCCTCTGCTGCAACCATGCCGGGACGCTCCTCCCCCGCATCCTCGTGCTGGATCCGGCCTCCAGACGCCGGGCTGTCCTCCCCCCTCCGCCTCACGACGCGCTGCTCAACGACCAGAGGAACAACAGACGAGGCGTCATCGGCGCCGCGGTGCTCGCGCGAGAGCACCCCAGTAAGCTCTCGTTCCAGGCCGTCTTCGTGACCTTCGACGACGACCGCCCTCGCGCCTGGGTCGCCTTCGTCAACGACAGCGACTGCGTCTGGCGTGCGCTCCCACAGTGCAAGCAGAGCAAGGACGTTGAGTTCCACTTCGACCCCAACCCCAACTCCTGCGGCAAACGCTGCGAGCACTCTGAAGGGAAAATCTGCTGGCCTATTTGCAAGTTCGGCCGCCTGCTCGCGCTGGACCCTTCCAGCTTGGCTTTCTCCCTCCTACCTGCTCCAAACAACCTCGGGCAGCACTTGAAGAAGTACAGCAATGGGGAGAGGGAGATGGGCGAGGACGGCCACAGCATCACATCGGCGGAGAAACTGGCCAAGCTCGGCATGAGCAATGATCTCTGCAGTTTCCCCTATCTATTGTGCTGGCCCCCTGCCTTCCTCGACACAGCTCAGGTATGTTGCTCAATTCCATCAAATTTTCACTGCAACCAACTGTGCTTTTGGTTTGAGCTTGCAATTATGGTAAATCAGGACCGGCAAGTTCAAGCAAATATAGCTTGTTCTTAATCTAGTCTCTACCAAGTTAAGTCACCTTAGCCTGTTCTTAAAGTGGCGACCACAGGCTTTATCTCATATTGAATTTGTTTGTTTATTTAGGGTCCTAATGAATACCACCATATTTGGGTTCCACTGTTTTTTAAAGTATATTAATATACCTATCAGCCTTGCTAGTGGTGTATCATGATTATCAATTCAGTTGATAAGAACTTCTTTCAAAAACAGGGCATTACATGGACCACAAATATCATGAATCTGGTACGGATTGCGCTGCACAACATTAGCTATAGAAGAAGATTGTTTGGTGAGGAGTTCTTTTTGTGATGCGGCCATACAAACAGCAGGTCCCATTCTTCCATGGTGTCTATTCCTGCTTCTTGCCACTATTTTGGCAATAAACTGACAATTTTGTTATCTATGACAGACTTGCAGATCAAACGGCTTCTACCCGTTAATGATGAATCTCAAAGGTTCATGGACTGGATTGAGAAAGGTGAAAATGTGCTATATATATATATATATATATATATATATATATATATATATATATATATCACATGAGATCCTTAAATAATTTACCTTGCCTGAATCTACTGTGTATGATTATGCGTTCTATTAGGTTCTTATTTATTTATTCGATTAACTTTTGTAATCCAATTTAGGTGTACACGATGCACTGCAGAAGAAATTTCTTAGAAGAATTCTTTTTTGTATCTATGAGGAAAGTGGCCCTCTAATCGAGGAGTACTCATGTGAGTTTGTGTTTATGCAACTAGTCTTTATTTGTAGCATATCAGGTTGGGCTAAAATTTATCCTACATTGCCAACTGTGTCAAATTTCTGTGCAGTGACATTCAATTATGATGTGGACATTGCAATGGATTTACGAATGAGGGGCTATGTTAATAGCATTTGGAAATTGACGTCCAGTGCATGCAATTGAACAAATCTGGTAGGCCCTTTATGGGTCATTTCATAAAGTTCATGTGCATATGCTAGCAGTGGAGTAATGATTGTAAATAACTAGTTTAAATGGAAGTATTTTATATTGCCATGGTTATCCTTTTCAGGGATGCAGCATGTGAAATGGTTCAGAAATTGGTTTAAACTTATGAGTCCATGGGAAAAAATTCAGACGAGGTAATTGTTTATATCATTTATTTTGTCAAACCAAGAATTGACATGTTAGCTTGATACTGTGACCTTTTTTATATTCAGCGTGTCATCATAATGAAATTGCTATACTTCGATGATGTAACAGTGAGTTCAATCTCTCTTCTAATTATATATATTGATATATCATTGAAAGATAATTGCTCCATACCATATAACCCTTTTTTCTTGTTGGCAGCCTATGGACTATGAACCCCCCTTCTTCCAGTGTTATGATACAAGAAAACAAGCTACTTTGAAAGAAATCTCACTAGGTAATTGCATGTGTCATTTAAGCCTGAACCATTGGTTTCCATATATTGCTGTGGGTCACAATTGTATGTGCTTGCTGCTCGATATTATGCAGATATGGCATATGGTGTCAAATCAGTTCTCAGCAATGAATCTTGTCATGCCATTAAGGTGATAAATTAGTTTCATTTGGATTCTTATGTATGGATACATCTTTACTTCTTTCCTAAATAACATATGTTATCTTATTTCAATTAGGATCCCCCTTCAGATCTGGATAGTGACATCTCACGGGGATATCTTTACTGCTTGACTAAGAAAAAGGTCATGTTCTATTTCGATTCTGGGGCCAGTCGACACATGAGTGGTGACAAGTCCATTATAAAAAATCTTCGTAAAGTTGCAAAGCAAGACTGGTTAACTGTATACACTGCCGACAACACTGCTATTTGTTTAGATAAGGCTGGACATGTTGAGTATGGTGATATTACTTTGAGTCCAGTTTATTACATGGAAGGTCTCAACTTTAACATCATATCAGTTGGCCAACTGGATGATGGAAAAAATTTAATTTATCTTGGAGAGAATAGAATCAATGTTCTCAGTAAAGAGACAGGCCTTGTGGTTGGCGAAGGAATGTTGCATCACACAAATAATAAATATACTGCTAAGAGCATTAATAGTTATCATGAGTTGACCCCTGGCAAGAAGAAAATGAGATCAAGGCAGGCCGGTAATTCTGAAGCTGAGCACAGTGAAAAGGATGTGCCATTTGGGGAGCCACAAAGTGAGAGTGAAAAGGTATAGTTTCAGGAAAAATTCTAAATAACCCCCCAAAGGCCCAAACTATCTAGGGTGGTGTACTTCACACTTTTAACTATGAAACAGTCGATTTACCCCTTGAACTTTCCAAAACCGGTGAAATTAGCACCAACCCCCTGGACAGTAGTTTTGCTGCAGATATGGTGGTTTTGTCTTTTTCTTTTTAATTTATTTTTGCTGAAACTTTGAAAAATCATAATAAATCACAAAAAAATCATAAAATAGAAAATCCAATTTTGTTGGACTTCACAGTTTTAGTACAATTTTTTTGTTGTAGCCTTAGATTATTTGGAAAATACAATTGTAATCAATTGGAACAAGTCATATCTGCAACTTCTATTGTCTAATTATTGTATTCTTGAAGTATAGTAAAAATTTCATACTCATTGGATCATGTATAACTTTGTTATAAATTTATGTACAGGTTTATGCTTATTAAATCTATGCTTTATGTACAATCCTCTAAAAAACAGCTTGGATGATCGATTGTTTCTACCTCTAAAATACCATTGTTGCTGTAGCAAAACCACCGTCCAAAACCGCTGTGGGGGGGGGTGTGGGGGGGGTTAATTTGACCAGTTTTAGAAAGTTCATGGGGTAAAATAGGCGATTTCATAGTTGAGGGGGGTTAAGTAGACCCCTAGATAATTTGGAGGTTATGTAGAATTTTTCCTATAGTTTCATCCATTGTAGCAATAACTTAAATTTTGCTCTAACCATTTTGTTATTTTTGTAGAAACTGTCATGGATGATCGATTGTTTTTGTGAGAATCATATGACTGGCAACAAGGATCTTCTCTGCAATACGAAGTCCGTGGATAAATCTTATGCCACAGCAACTGGGACAATAGTTGCAACTGAACAAGGCAATATCAATACAGATGATGTAGTATTGCTTGGTGTAGTGTACTGCCCAGGACTGAGGTATAAGTGCACAACCCTTTTCAATATGGTTTATTGCCTTCTTGAATATTTTGGGAGCTGTATAAGTTGAAAATATGTTACCTTTTAGACTATTTTGTGTACACATGTGTGCATGGGCTTAGAGCCAAACGTGTAGAGCCTGCCTGCCCAGTCAATATGGTTAGTGTGCATGTGTTTGGAGCTAGGCATGCTTCAGTCGATCTACCCAGTCAATGTGGTTAGGCTGTTAGAGAGTATGAGTGATCCTTGATTTGTAGAGTTTCTATAAACCACAGTACCTGGTCTCCTCAGCCTATATGTTTAATACGACACTCCTCTAATGAATTGAACCGTTCCACACAACCTTTTCATGGTAATTGGAGCCTAGGTTCATCACCTGTTTTTTCCACCTTCTGCACCCAGCGCGCTGCCTTCACCGATGCTGCCCCATCCAGCGTGCCATCTCTGGCACTGCTCCATGATGGCACTGCTCCATGGCTGACACCGTCGCCCTGTCGATTCTGCCACCGCCGCTGCCCTCCAGCATGCTGTTGATGATCGCGCTGCACAGGAGGACTGCGAGCACGTGGTCAAGGCTGCTTGTGATGCTGCCCTTGCCCATGCAGCAGAGGCAGATCGTGAGGCTGTTCTCGCTGAAACTGAGTGCGACACTGCTGACGCCTGTCTTCGTGATGCCTTCGAGGCCTCGACCGAACTGCCCATGAGCGAGTGTGGTGGACATAACAACTAGGGCTCCGGTGGCAACAGCGGTGCCATTGGCTTTGTTGCTTCTGGGGGCGGTACTGGACAGGTTGCTCACGGTGCCTGGCCCACTGCCTACAACCTGTGGTCCGGATCCATCCATATGTGGCCCGAGCCGCAAGCGCATCGTCATTCGGTTGGGCTAACCCAGCACCCCACGCCGTGCTCACTGGCCTGCACGGGCAGTGGGCTGGCTAGTGGGGGCGTTGCGCCTCCAGCCGGCCTACCAGCATGGGGCGTTCCGCCTCCGACCGAGCCACCAACAGCTCCGGGATGGGATCCAAAGGCCCTAGTGGCCAGTTTTCAGACCATGACGCTGCTGCAGCCACCCCATGAGTGGTATTTTGATTTTAGTGCTATCGATCACATGACCTCCGACGCGGTACCCTCTCACACCCTACTACTTGTCATTCTCCTTCTAGCATTGTTGTTGGTAACAGGAACCTCATCCCCGTTACTTCCACTGGCATTACACACCTTTATCCACAGCTTCGTCTTAATAATGTTCTAGTGTCTCCACACCTGATTAAAGATCTCATCTGGGTTCGCCAGTTTACCTCTGACAGCAATTGTTCTGTAGAGTTTGACCCCTCTGGCTGTTATGTGAAGGATCTTCCTACTCAGCTTATTATCGTTCGATGTGACAACACCAGAGCCCTCTACCCTTTGCGTTGACTAGCGGCTGCTCTCCATGCGTCCACCTCCCCGAGCGGTTTTCGTCAGCCTGCACTATTCGAGGTTGTACCATTGTCACCGGTTCCCCGAGGCTTTCGTGCTGCCCTCACTGATTCAAATTGGCACACCGCTGTGGACAGAATACTCAGCGCTCTTGTCCAACCACACCTGGGATCTCATTCCCAGGCCACCTCAGTCCAATGTGGTGATAGGCAAATGGGTGTTCAAGCACAAATTCAAAGCTGGCTATTCTCTTGAGGGCTACAAGGCTCGCTGGGTTCTTCGGGGTTTCAGCCAGTAACCTGGTATTGATTTTTCAGAGACGTTCAGTCCTATCGTGAAGCCAGCAACCGTACGAGCTGTCCTCTCTCTAGCTCTCTCACGTTCCTGGCCCATCCATTAGCTTGATGTCAATAATGCCTTCCTCCACGGTACTTTGTCCAAGACGGTCTGTTGTGCTTAGCCCTCTGGATTTGAGGACAACAATCATCCTGACTACGTGTGTCGCCTCAACCATTCTTTATATGGACCGAAACAGGCGCCCCGCGCATGGTACAACATCTTTGCCTCCCACCTTCTGCAAATTGGTTTTGTTGAAGCCAAGTCAGATACATCCCTCTTTGTCTACCGTCGTGGAGCAGACACTGCCTATCTCCTACTTTATGTCAATGACATTGTGCTGATGGCTTCATCTACAAGGTTCCTCAGGCGCATCATTGCTGCCCTTCAACAGTTCTCCATGAGGGTTTTAGGCACTCTTCATCATTTTCTGGGTACGCACATCGAGAACCTAGGATCTGGGCTCTTTCTCTCTCGACGTTAGCATATGATTGAGACCCTTGACCGTGCTAGCATGGCTAACTGCAAGCCCTACTCCATGCCAGTTGATATGAATCCTAAGCTCTCTGTGGATGGCGCACCGATCCTACAGACTTTCGTAGCCTCGCAGGTGCTCTTCAGTATCTCACTTTCACCAGGCCTGATATCTCCTATAGTGCTATGCAGTTCAGCAAGTCTGTCTTCATATGCATTACCCACATGAGCCTCGTCTTGCCACTCTCCAGCGGATTCTGCGCTAGGTCTGTGGCACGATGCATATGGGCTTGTATGTAAGCCCATGTTCTCAGTCCGACTTGGTCGTTTACTCCTATGCTGATTGGGCGGGATGCCGTGACGCCCATCGCTCAACCTCCGGCAATGCAGTGTTCCCTGTGACAATCTGATCTCATGGTTATCCAAGCACCAGAATAGTGTCTGCTCTATTGCCGAGGCTGAGTATGGTGCGGTCGCCAACAGTGCTGTTGAAGCCATTTGGTTTTGCCAACTCTTGTCTGAGTTGCACACTCATGCAAGACAACTCTGCTGTACTGTGACAACGTCAGCACGGTCTACATGTCCTCCAACCCTGTCGAGCACCAACTTACCAAACATGTGGAGATCGATCTCCACTTTGTTCGGGAGCGTGTTGCACTTGGTGATATTCGTGTCCTTCACGTCCCTATGACGTCTCAGTTTGCCAACATCTTCACCAAGGGGCTGCCATCATTAGTCTTCTACGTAGTTTTGGTCTACTCTCAATGTCCGTTCTAGAGGCGCACTTGGCGTGGGGGTGGGGTGGGGGGGGGGTGGGGAAGGAGGTTGCGTTAGAGTATGTTGTGTACACGTGTGCATGGGCTTAGAGCCAGGCGTGTATAGCCTACCTGCCCAGTCAACATGGTTAGTGTGCATGGTTTAGAGCTAGGCATGCACAGCCGGCCTGCCCAGTCAATGTGGTTCGGTTGTTAGAGAGTATGAGTTGATTGGTAGTGTTTCTGTAAACCACAGGATCTGTTCTCCTCAGTTCATATGTGTGTAATACGACTAATGAATTGGACCATTCCACACAATCTTTCTTACTACCAGTTTGTCTTTGTATTAGAACCTTTCCACACAATCTCTCTCATACCGGTTTTCTTTTTTTTTTTTTTTTTGCTAAAAACAGCGCAAATATTATCTCCGAAGGGCAATTGGACAGGGAAGGATACTCGTTTACAAGAATTGCTGGTAGGTGCAAAATCCAGCATAGGGAAAGCAAAGAAATTGTTGGTTTGGCGGATCAGGACAAAAGCTTTATATATCGTGTAAAGAAGTTCCATCCTATCAATGATCCGTATACCAAGCATTCAAGAATAGATGAATCTGCGGGCCCCTCTCTGAAGCGTCCTAAGAAAAAGTAAATGCTCATTTGGTAGCTGAGTAAAGGAATGTGAACAGTTTTGAGAGCACTTAAGAAAAGCTGGTACGAGTTGTACTAACAGATTTTTGTAGGAAACTTGTATTGATGTTACATTGTTTCTAGTAAGGTTGTTTTTGTGCTGAGTGGTTGCTGCTCGAAATCTAGGGCCTGTTTAGTTCATTTCTCCAACCCAAGCTGGCTAAGAAATAAACCAGGCTAGTCCAAGCCAGGCTTGCTCAATGCAAGCACCTCTTGTTTGGTTGCTTGAATTAGTTAAGCCTGGATTGGATAGATGTTTGTTTGGTTGCTAAGCTTGCTAGGATACAGTTACCTCATCTTGTTCGGGTGAGTTCACCTCCACTTGCAGCCATGTTGCGAGCATAACTCGGATGAGAGTACAGAGAGGGCGACGAGGAAGCGAACAAGATCGATGAAGAGGTGGGCAACGTGATTCTGGAAATCATTTTTTACAATATTCTGAAAATCCTTGAGGCAAACAGGATCTGGCGCGGGAGCTCGCATCCCATTCCGACGACGAGGCTGTGGACCCAAGGTAGATGAGCTGCGCGGCGATGCTGATGGAGCCTCGAATCGGTGGCAGAAGGGAGCGTCGAGCGGTGTGTCGAGGAACAGCGCGGCGGGTGCAAGTGCTCGACGGCTACGAGCGAAGACGCGAGAGATCGACGGCGCGGTGAGCGAAGATGCAAGCGCTTAGCTGGTCTCGTCTGCGAGTGGGGTCCCGGCACGAGCGGGTGTCCCGGAGCCTCGCGTGTGGCGGATCCTGGCGGCGGCATAGAAGCGTGGAGGCACGGTGAACGCTGGGAAGCCGGCGAGCTCCTCGTTGGGGGTGGTGCGGCTTGTGAGTTGGATACCAGCGCGAGCAGGTGTCCCGGAGCCTGGCGTGCCGCAGATCCCAGCACCGGTGTGCAAGCGTGGAGACACGGTGAACGGCCGGTGAGCTCCTCGATGCGGCTTGAATCAGGCGGCGCGGCACGAGCGACCTCCCAACTGCAAGAGAGATGCGCACCGGGGGGTGAGACGAGAGCAGGCGCAAGCCTAGCTACGGGAAAACGGCCACCCATCTCGTTTCCACTCGGCCTGGCTAAAGAGTGGTCGGTGGCTTCACCTAGCCTGGCTTTGGGCTCTAAACAGGCAATCAAACAGCCCACAGGTAGCTTTCTAGAGCCTGGTTGGTATTTGGCCACCCAACCAAACAACCAAACAGGCCCTAAGTGTAGTAAGGATATATGGCTGAATTAGCATGATTATCTATCTTAAGTAGCAGAGTACCTCTCCAGAGCTTGCCATGTCTTCAGTTGCGAAGCAGGTATTCATCTGCAGCGGCAACGCTAATGTGTTGATGTCCATCTGTCAGTGTTTAGATCTGACATCTGAATAAGACGCTGGAGATGCAAGGCTGCAGCGCAGGTTTGCTGATGAAACACCGCACAGGAAGCTCGGTGGATCGCTGCCGCTTCCATGAATCATGGGGAATGAAGCCTGGTCCGAAGCCGCTGCCGCCGCTTTCGCCGCACAGCGTATTCGGACCAGACATCATTCCCCTCGACAGCCATGAAGCTACCGGCTCGACGACGACGCTGCAGCAGGATATATGGAAGAAACGTCATGTACGCACGCGAAGCTCATGAAGCGCCTCGTGTAAGCACCGAGCGCAACTAATAAATATGGAAGGAGACGGAGGAGGAGCTAGCGGAGGACGCCGAGAGCCGGACGCGACAGCAGAGATCTCGGGCGTGTTCGCGATCAGATGCTATTCGCGTCGCTTTCTTTTCGGGGGCGGCAGTCGACAGGGCGATCTGGTACGGGCGCGAGCGGGCGCGGCAAAGCCATGGACCGCGACCCGGCGATCGGCGACCGATCGTCCGTTGCCTGCTGCGGCGGAGACGTGGCGACGGGTCCGGCGCGCGAGAAGCGATTCTGGTGCAAAGCGCGGTGGCTTTTGCCCGCCACTTGCATGCATTGAGACGGGAAAAGCTAGGGGAGGCTCGTTGAGCATCAGCAGAGGCACGAGGGGAGCCGATCGAACCTTGGAATGGAATCCCATCGTCGTCACCACATGCTAGTAGTCGGGGTCGGGGATTCCAAGCTTAAGGTTCAAGCTACAGCGGATGCCACGGCGCAGGTTTCCGTTGGCGCCTTTTTGTTTCAGTCAGACATGCATCATATCACCGGATTTCGGCAGTTGAAGCGCTTTTACCTTTTGATTAGGCTAGCTGGTGGTTGGACTTTGAGCAAATTATTATTATATTAACCGAATTGTTTCACTTGGTTTTAGTACTAGCACTTTCGCCTTTAGAGTACTAGGCTAGCGGTTGGACTTTGAGTTACTGATAATAACATAAACAAACGAACATCATATCAGAATGAGATTTATTTATGCTTAGTTTTCACATATTCAATTCTGGGCAAAAGGTCACTACGTGGCTGGCCGAGCTGTTTCATCAAATGTGCACAATTCATCATTGCACAAACCCGGCCATTACCTCATTTTCAATTAAAAAACAAGGGCTATGTTGTTCAGTTGGTTTTGTGGGGGAGAATAAACCGAAACCGGCTAAGGGAACAGAGCCAAGTTCATTATTGTACAACATCACAATCTTAGATATCTTTTATTTTTTCATACTAGAACAAACAAATAAGTTAAAGACATGAAAAGTGTAACTACTACATAAATAGTATGTAGTAGTGAAAAGAGAGAGATGAGAAAGAGGGAAAACAAGGATTATCGTGATATCTCAAGCAACAAGGATATACATGATTGTTGGATTACCAATAGACGAATCTACACATGAGGAAAACAAATTAGTACACCACGGTTACCGACAAAGGACATGAATTAATTGGAACCTTATTAAAAGATGCTTTAATCCTTACCTCCAAGCAAATCAGTAGCACAAATTGGACCTAACAAATGATGATCCCTATTAGCACTCATGGAAATTATAGGTAGAAGCGGAAGAAAAGCATATCCACAAAGAAATGGAGTTTTACCTCATGTATTGTCATGAATTGAGCCTAAGCATGTAGAAAATCAAAATAGAAAAGAATAGGGCACAAGAACAAGAAATAGAGATGAAAAAGGGTATTAGGTCACCTGCTAGCATCAAGAGTAGAATCCTCAAGAGATGAGAAAGGAATGCCTAGAGTTGGTTTGATGAGGCGAGGAATAGGGACGGGCAGGGGCAATAAAAATAATAAGGTGAACAAATATGGATAAAAACCACTAGATTTCCTATCCATGCCCACCTACATTAGTGGTATGTGGTTGCTGGTTGCTACTGCCCTATATGAGCCAATCCATGGATAAATGTTACCAGCGACAGGCTTCACAGTAGTTTTGCATGCCTCGTAGTCTAGATAACCAATCACTTTATTGCTATGTAGATTTCGTATCTATACACACCTACATTAACATTATAAGGCTAGGCTCCGAGCCTCCGACAGTTTTTGCATGTCTTAGAGTCTAGATGCCCAATCACTTGATTGCTATGTGCCATAGTGCCACGAGCAAACTGAATCTAACAACTAATCATGTCCTTAATGTTGAATTGAAAGCAACCTCGTCATTCTCTGACTGATGATGCCACTGCTTCCTTTTGTGCTAGTGTCCGTGTTTCAAGACTTTTTTTTAGATATTCAAGTGGGAGCAATAGCATATTTTGCGAATTCGATAGCTTGAAACACTCCCTATCTAGTTCGGAGTACAAGTGGATCACTGAGCTTGTTAATGGTCCGAAAGTTGTTTTTGTGTGACGTCGACTCCACCACGTACGCAGCCAACGGACTGGAAAATGTCCACGGTGCATTGCACGTCTCTTAACAACAGCCTAGGACGAACTGCAAATCCCCGGCTCCCCGCAAACCCTCCAACTAAACCGGTCGCTCATCGGACGGTCCATAGCCTCCCGTGCGCCGCGCAGCCGTTTCCAACGGCCGATCCGTGGCCATCTGCCCGACCAGCCGCATCCCCTCTTCGTTGGGCTCGACAGCGACGACCATGGCGGCGGCCTCTACTGCGGCGCCGGCGAGGCACAGCTGCGCGAAGCTCTCGGTGCCGGTGGAGGACCCCAAGGAGGTGGCGGCGGGCGCCGGCACCGTCTTCGTCAAAGCCACGTGGCTGCCGTCCCGCTTCTCCCTCGCCGTGACCGACGGCGCCGGCGCCTGGGTCGCCGACGCCTCCGACCACGAGGTGCGTCTCCGAGCAGAGCAGTGGGGGACCAGCCCGTCGCCGATTACCTCGCCCTCGCCGAGCGCTACCTCGCCTTCCAACAGCCTGATTCCACGTACTCCTTCCACGACGCCGGCAAAGGCAACCGCAGGGTCAGTCCGTTCGGCTCTTCTCGCCCATTTTTTTTTTCATCTTATTTCTGTGATGTTGGGTACGTATGTGTTGTCGATTAGATTGGATTAGTGATCTGATTCTAATCCAGGTTGAAAAACTTGCCTATTCGATTTCACATGGAAGCAAGTCTGCAAGGGTAGTTGTTTCAGGTTTACACTACCACGTTTGATCCTCATTTGGCTCGTTGTGCCCATGGATTTTAGACTCACAGTAGTGCAGAGGATATTTCAGGTCTTCTTTTTCTTATAGTTCACACAAGTCACTGATTTCTGTCTACAATGTTGGGTTTGGACCTTTCAAGGGACCTACCAATCTGTTCTCAAATTCGTATGCGTATACACTGACCAGTTCCATAAAAAACATTAATGAGTTCTTCAGAAAACTAAAATTATAAACAATATTAGATTAAAGGTACCACTGTATGCTGATTTGATAATATGTCGGCCATCTGCTGACCTTTCAACAAACATTTTGTGTGGTACTCATTAGTCATTACTAAAGATGGCCCCTTGCAAACTTGCCACATATCCCTTACAAGAATAAGGGTGTGGCCATCTTTTCATTTACAATGGTCAGACAGCATTTACGATTCCAATAGTTTTAAATCATAACAGTAAGACAATTTGAGGTAGGGTCAACCACAGTTGAGATGGAACTAAGGAACCAAGAAAAAAGTTCAGGCTATAGATCAACCTTCAGAGGTTAGCATATAGACCAGGCCTTGGAAGTGAAAAGAACTTTTATCATAGTATATGGTCAGCACCACCTGTTAGGGGCGGAGCTACGTGATCTTAAAACTTGGCAAATCCTATACAAATGTACTGTTAGCTAGTGTATTTAGATGATGATTAGTGGAGTGACCCCAATGACTTTATTGACTGGCTTCATTCCCTGCCACCTGTAGTATTGATTAGTTCCTTCACATTTGGTTGTCTTGATTATTCATATCTAGGCTTAGTAATTAGTTAGAGTCGTCACTATTTCTAGCTTTTGTATTGATCTTCTGTCTTGAAACATGAAGATGTGTTGCGCTTGAGTTCAAATATGTTCATATGGCAATTATGCGTCTAACATTCAGATTAGTCTTCCAGCTCTTTGGATTTCTTTGTCTTTGCTTATTTACTTGAATTTTTTTTGCCTTGTTCCATTTAGCTCGCATGGACATTTGAAAGACAAGGTACCAAGTTGGAATGGCGATGGAAGCTACAGCCTTCACCAAACACGCAGCAGACTATATCTGAGATCCTGGATTTTCTTATGGATGCAAATATTCGCTTGAGCGTATGCCCCTTTGCTTGTCTTCTATTTTAGACTACCTGTGATTCGTAAAATGCCTTGCTGAGCTATGCTTATGTTGAATTTAAAGATGACCCAAGGGTGAATTGGCTCTTGAGGTGCAGATGAATATCAAGTTGATTTGCCTGAATTGCCCACAACTACCAACTACTGAACCACTTCAGCGCATTTCTTATTTGGGCCTAAATTTACTAAGTTGTTTATATTTCCATATTTAGGAAGAGGTTGTGAGGAAAACACAATCCTTCGACAAGTTGAAACAAGAAGCTGAAAAGTGCTTGCAACAAAGTGAAATATTTAACAAGGAGAAAGCTGAGTTCGAACAAGCCGCCTTTTCAAAGGTACAATTTCTTATGTTACTGTGTTCATTTGGTGATTATTGATATTTCCTTATGCAGCTCCATACGAAATTCAGCATACTGATGTGTATACCCTCGGCTTGTTTGCATTGATGTACACTGTTATTACAGAAAACACTGGTTGCTGGGCCTTACCCTTTTGCTCCCTTTCATACTGATGTCAATTGTTTTCTCATTCAGTTGTAATTTTGATCACCATTTTTGTTTTCCTCTAGTTTGTGGCTGTTTTAAATTCGAAGAAGGCCAAGCTCAGACAACTCAGAGATAAAGTTGTGGAACTCGAATCTGCTAGCAAGCCTTCAAAGGAGGTGGAGCAGGAGGAGGAGAACTCAACAGACCGGACAGAGCTCTTCGAGGGAGAAAGTGACAAAGAAGCAAGCATCAATGAACCCTCCGAGACGGGCAGTGGCAAAAATCATAGTTCTCCTGAGAAATCTGCATCTACTTCCAGAGGAAGAGGGAGAGGTCGCAAAAGAGCAAAAAAGTAGACTGAATGAAGCAAGCTAACTGCCTAGACTGACAATAGCGGGTCCAACTTGGAAAACGTTAATCGTTGTGGTGTGTCTGTCATGGAAGTATCCATCTAGTCTCATTTCAAAGAGCATGTGTCTTTCATGTACCTTGTGATGAGGTCCATCTGAAGCTGGCCTTCGTGGTGTATGTGTATCATCCTAAAGTAGCCGGAAATGTTCTTCACGTGTTTTGTGCAGAGTAAGGTACCAAAATAATATTCAACATTGCCGCGTGAACTGATTGTGAGTATGCCTTTGGTGCATCAATGGAGAATATTTGCATTTCGTCACATGTGTTGTCTTATAACATGCTTTTCCCCTGCATTCCTGCTCCATTAGCACGGTCGTTTTCACGTCCCCTTGGCAAACATACTTTCTTTGCTTGGAAAAACGATAGAAAAAAGGGAAGAAGAGTTGTTTGACCACGTGTTTCTAGTGCATTTGAGGCGAAGACTGCCAATCAGTTTGCAGAGTCAAGTATTCAGAGTGGTCCTAGCGTGTTTTGGCTGTTGGACCAAATAATCATCTGGGCTTCAGTTTCACGCGGCAAAACATTTCCTGCGGTTGACCACCACCTGCTCTCCCACAACCTTCGCGGCAGACGGGGAAGCTCCGCCTCCACGGGAGAGCAAGCGGGAACACGAACCGAATATGGAAACAAATCCAAGCTGCGGTAAGAACCTGATGCTGATCTGATGCAATTCGTCGATGCGGCTTTTTCTCTGGGAGCTCTGATGTGGCTGGTTGTTTTGGTTGCTGGGTAGGGTTACAGATTTCTCAGTGGATTTTCGTTTGTTTTTCTTAGTTCTGGAGTGATGTTTTACTTCCTTTCGTGATTGCGTCTCGGGAGATGAATTTTTGGAGACTTGGAGTCGATGATGAGCTGAATTTCGCTCTCCGTCAATTTGAGCCGAACAGGGTGATGTATATGCTTCGTTCATGAGCTGGATCGACTGTTCGTGATTTGTTTTTTTAGAAAGGGGATGTTCGTGATATCTTCGTTAGTTGTGTTTTCATGGAAATTTTCGGGGAGATGAAGTGAAATCATTTTCTCGTCTTGCTGATTCCCGTCCCCAAATTGGCAGCGGAACATCATTCAGTATAACAAGTAGCTCAATTCTCTGCATCAAAAGTTACAGATCTCCGATTATATTCCCTTGAGGTCTTGAGGCCATAGATTGACATGTTGCCATGGCTTAGTCTCTCTTTTTGTGTAGCTTGAACGCATCAGCGTATCTTCCATTTTCTTCAGGAAAGGCCGTTTGATTCGATTTCTGGTCTATGATTTTCCATTTAAAACAGTGCAAAGAGTGAGGTGGGTGAAGAAACTCTGCTAAGAAATTCAGGTTTGCCTTGGGGCTGGAATCGCCGCTGTGTTCGTGGTGGTCAGGTGTGTATTAAGCTCTGACGCTAGCGTTCCCCTAAAGTCTGATCGCATTACCTTCTTTTCTCAGTATTGCATTACCTTGGTCTCTCTATTCCAATGGAACCTCTATTCTTGTTTTTATATTGTGCATATTTTCATTTTCTTTAGTAAAAAAAAATCTTATAACTCTTACTTTCTATGGATTTCCTTCGAAACAGTCGAACTGGAGATGGGCGAAACTCTGAATATGGAGTTCAGAACTTCAGATTGTTCTCGGGGCTGGATTGCTGGGCCCATCGTTTTCAGGTATTCTACCATTACAGACCTCGCTTCCCTGAAGTTCTGATTGTGATTGACTTGCCTTGCCTTCCCGGTACTTTATTCATAAGTGTGTTCCTTTGTTAGTGGCTGGAAGCCTGGAATTATTGGCATCCATTTCTGTGTTCTGCTCAACTGTGCACTTTTTTTTTTTTTACGTATTGCTTGGCCGTTCATTCTTTCTGCTTCACCCACGAGTCAACGCTATGCCTGCAGTAAAAATTCACAAACACAATTCCTGCCCCCGTGCCCCGTTACTGATCATCCATGACCGTGTGCTCTTGGGAAGAACTGTAGCACGCCATGGAGTAGAGTTGCATATACCGGGGGTCTCGGTCTCATGTCAAGAGTACACTTATACGTCACTCGCTTAGGCCGGCAAAATCATTTCCTACCGATTTAATTTGATCTAGGTGTTCTTGTATTCCCAGTGGAATTCAAAGAACCGTTTAGGCTAGCTCGGGCATGTGCTGTTGGGTTTCTTCTTGTTTGTTTGTATGATGAAAAATAAGGAGCAGACTAGGGAAGGCTATCCCAAGTCCCCCTTTTTTTTTCACTGTCCACCTGATATATTGCACAGGAGCAGCAAAGAGCCTGCTGTTCAGAGTTCAAACTAAGATTAGAGATTACACAGCAGAATCCATAAAGGAAACAATAGAGGTAGTACACCAAACCGATACTACATTTCTGTCGACATTGTCAGAGGTTTGCAGCTTCTTTCATAGTCATCCCAAGACGAGCGGCACGGCCGGTGGGGAGCTAGGCCACCGGGGGAGGCGACCGGGACCCAGCAGCAGCCAGCAGCATCACCCTACTCTGGCGGGGGAGGAGGAAGTGTCCGAGGGACACACGGGACGGCGGCATTGACAGGACCACGGTGGCGGCGGGTGGAAGGGGTTTGGCGACGACGCGCAACAGGCTTGGAGCACTGGAACTGTCGGTAGCCGTTGCCACCACAGCGCCGGCACCTGAGCGGGTCACGGCAGTCTCGAACCATGTGAGACGACGAAAGGCAGCGGAAGCACCCATCGGAGGGAGGCACGAACGGCGCAGGCCGGCGTTTGCCCTTCTTGCTCCGGCCGGAGCCGGAGCCGGAGGTAGTAGAAATACCAGACGACAGGAGGGCTTCAGCATAAGTTTTCTTGGAGCCGTTGGCAGCAGCAGCATTGAAGGGGTGATGAGGAGGAGAGGCGTTCAGCTGTCCCGACACGTTGGCGGCAGCGGCAGCGGCAGCATGGGGTTCCTTCCCCTGGAACTGCTCACCATCTCGCTGCTCCCTTGCCGGGGACAAGACAGGAGGAAGGGGAGCATCATAACTCCTGGTCGAGCCAGAGGGGACTGCGGCGAGATTTGGAGATCTCTCCACGTCGAGCCTCTTCAAGTCGACCCCACCTCGAGCCTCGAGCGCTGCGCAGGAGTTAAGCTCAGTTACTCCAGGCAGAGGAGGTAGGTGGCCCGGAGTAAAGTCTTCTTCTTCCTCCCTCAGCTGGCCGGCCATGGCGGAAGCCGCGGGGAGCGAGGCATGGAGGGTGAAGATACATTTATGCAGCTTCAGCTCCCGGCGGGTAAGGATGAAGCTGGCGACATTTTCTGAGGCGACTCGAGCGCAGAAGACCGAAGGCTCAACGGCCGAGGCACGAACACGGTGGGGCGGAGCGCACAGGAAGAAGGACAGCATGTTGGAGATGGAAACGGCGGAGAACATCGGAGAACGGAAAGGAGGGGTGATCCAGAAAGCACCTGAGTTCGAGCTGGGCTCAGGTGCGACGACGTCGGAGGAGAGGTCCTTGAAGACCAGAGATTGGAATTCGATCCCGGGCCTGACGCTCACCTGGACCACCTTGCTTCTTGCACCCTTGCTCTCGGCGTTCCTGCGGTTCGCGAACTGCTTCGGAAGGTCCCGGCGCCGGCGCCGATGGCGACGGGTGTTTGTGAGTGGAGGAGGGCTGGGGAGAAGTGGTGGGAGCTTTGTGGAGTTGTGGGTGGTGGTGAGAGTGAGAGGCCCTTTCGCCGACGAGGTTTGGGGACGACGAAGGCAATGGGGCGCGACGGCACTGGGTGGGTTGAGAGGAGGGGCTGCAGGGAGGCCGCCGGAGTGTGGGTGCGCCTCGGCACAGGATGTGCCGGCGACGACGCGCCCGTCGCCTGGGATGTCAGGGGCAACCCTCTCTCCCATCGTCGATGGAGATTTACCCGGTGGAACGAGCATACAGAGGTAGGAGTACAGCGAGTCTCCCACCCCTTCGTTGAAAGTCTTGCTACTAAACTTTTTGAGGACCAGTGGCCAGGAGGTAGAGGTACCCGCCAGGGACATGGTTATACAAGCTTGTTGTATGCAGGTATCGTAGCAAGAGATTGCGTATCATTGCATTAAGGAGATAAAAAGTTCAGACACAAGAAGTGGCATCCGGCCCAAACGAAAACAGAAAAGAGGAGACAAAGAACTGCAACAAAACAGGTGAGCGGAGCAGTCTGCTACTCTCCCGACATGAGACATTCCAAGTTCCTCGCCCCTGCCCTGACCCATTGATCGGCCTCTGCCTTGATGATCAACAGTAGCTCAGACAATAATTAACAAACAATTACTCAAGCAGCCTCTAAATTATATTATATGAAAATGATATTACTGAATTCACATTTGGAAGTACTTTCTTTCGGTTATAAATGTGTTCCTACAAGCATTATAGTATAATAATAAGTTAATAACAGTAGTATAAGTTAGTAGCAGAAACTGTTATAGTCAAAGTCTAGTTTAAAAGACTGCCAAATCGAATAGCACCTTCTTTTTGAAAAATTGAGGGGTACTGCCTTTAATCATAAATATCTTTGTCAAAATTGTTCATCCTATCCTAACTATGGGCTCATTTGGCGGCGCTTCTACAGCGATTCCAACCAAAGCCTTGTCAAACACCTATCATAGAAACAGTTTTGAGAAAAAAAGCCTGCACAGAGTCATGAAAATGTGGCTTCTTCTAGCTCCCCACTTCCTCCGCGATAGAAGACGATGTGGCCACGGCCAGCCTAGGCACATCGCTTAGTGAGGTTGAAGCTAAAATATAGGTGTGCGGCTATTGGCAATGGCTATTTATGTGTGTTATACATCTTTTCAATAACCCTCCAAAAGGTTTTATTGCCGAAAATACAGTTCGAGCTAGCCCTTCTAGTATCTCTTCTATATACAACTATAGGCCAAGTACATAGAGGTACAATAGACATATGGCCTCTTCTATCCATTCCAACAAAACAGGAAAAACATTTTACCAAACATTACAATGAAGGACTTCACATTCACCAGAGAAGTTGTTTCTCCAGAGAAGCCATACTTGCCAACAAAGTGGGCCTAGATCTACTCTACTTTGACCAATTCCCATGCAGGCCTCCAAACTATCTTTGTGTGGAGCTATAGTGCATTGGTAGCACAGCACCAGAAATATGTATTCTCACCCAAGTTTAACGCTAATTACATCTTCAAAAGGATACTATCTCCATCCGACAACATTTTGTCCTAAGTCAAACAATATTATGTTTGACTAAATTATAGAAAATATTATCAATATTTGTGACATCAAATAGACTTAGTAATTAATTTAATGATATTTATTTAGCATAAATATTAGTATTTTCATATAAATTTTGTAAAATTTAAGGTTGTTTGACTTAGGACAAAAGCAAATGATACTCTTTGCATGACGAAGTTAGTATGTTACTCCCTCTATTCCAAATTATAAGTTGTTTTGATTTTTTTGATTTATCCATTTTGCTATGTATCTAGATACATTATCATATCTAAATACATAGCAAAATGAATGTATCAAAAAAGTCAAAGTGACTTATATGTCCTGTTCGGCTACTTGCTTTTGCAGCAGCAACTGCTGCAGCGGCTACTGTATGAGAGAGCAAAGTATTGTAGCAACAGCGCTTATTTAAAGCCGCCGCACTATTCAAAATAGGCAGCCGAACAGCTTCATAATTTGGAACGGGGGGAGTACAAAAAAATTTACAAAAGTAATGAACTGAAGCTTCCTAGGGTGCAAGTGGATATTGGATAGGAAATGTTGCTTTCGGAGTTAGCTTGTTTATGTCATTTCTTATCCTAAATAAATTATATAATATGTCATTCTAGTTTATTTTAGCTAAAACTAATGACTAAAACATAGTGTGAGTAGAAAATTGAACTCTATGATATCTCTATCCTATCTTAATAATATATTTCAGGAGCTCTGTTTATGGAGGTTGAACACATATATACACATCTCAGTGGAGTATTTTAGAGGGCTTGGCTGATCTAACATGACTTCAATTATAAAACATCCAGAAAAATGGTTTGGTATAACAAAACGGTGAGAACGAATTGAAGGTTGGCCAGGCTTGCGTTTAAATTTTTAAAACTAACAGCTTAATTAATTTACATAACTCCCATTAGTCCATGTTAAACAACGGTTGCTTATTTGTTCCATCACTCATGCTTTACTTTCACACACGTGGGTGATTTGCAAATTCCATGCATAGAATAGGATCAACCCATTTACCCACCCTTCACTGAACTTCACGAAAATGCATGCATATGTGGAAGTTGATCCTCTGAATGGAATGTTTAAAGGGTTAGATAGATCTAAGATGACTTAAATTTTACAGAGCCGCCATAGATGTAGGTTTAGAAAAGATGTGGAAGGTTCATCTCATTAATTGTTGAATTTTAAAACCAAACTCAGTTGACATAAATCCAACTGGCCCTTATTTTACTTTTAACTATAGCTGCATAGTTCCATTATGTATATATGCATCACTTTCACGCATGTGGTTGGTTTGCGAATTGCATGTTGTAGTAAATATAAGAGACGAAACCATTCAATATCTAAAATTTGGAAAACAACTAATAATTCTGCTGATCTAAAGGATGTGAGCGTGCACTCGTGTTTGTGAACGTCTACGTCTGTAATTGGATCTCACAAAAAAAATATTTTTTAGATATTTATCTTGGAAAAATAAATATATTTTTAGAAGATATTTAGATGCAACAAAACCCTGCCAGAGACGGGAGCAATCCCGTCGTCAGGATTTTTCACTGCGCTGCTAGCTAGTGAACCGTCTACTTTTAAAACCATAATATTCCTAAAACTATATGACTCTTGGAGTATCAACAAGTCCAAATTTGGTGTGTTCCCCTTGATAGCCTCATGGTGTTTTGTTAGATTCGTTTATAATAACCGGTGCATAATAACGGTGATATGTCATTATTAATCCATGTTAAACAACGTAACGGCTGCGTGCTTTGTTCCATCATGTGCGCATATGCATGCATCACTTTCAGACATGTGGGTGTTTTGCAAATTCCATGCGTACGCAATTGTCCAGACAAAAATTACTACCAATCACCTCGCACTCACGTTGGGAAACAAGTACCTGAACTTCACAAAACACATGGAGCGAGGGCGGAGGCCATCACGGGGAACACACCGAACCTGGAATATTTGGAACCACCAATGACCAAACCACCATGACTATGCGTGGACCTTGGATATTATGCACATTAACTGCACACTGTCAGTCTGTCACACCCTCCATCCACATGTCACAACAAATTAAAATTATTTTTCCAATCAAAAGATTATTTAAAAAAACAAAAGTCGAACGTTCTTTTTTGTTATATAAAAAGGAAAAGGGACATCGTACTACTAGGTGCTACCTGCATGCATGAACAACTCGGCGAAGACTAGAAGCTTCCGTGTCACCAGAAACGTGTCCAGGAATAGGGCAAGAAGAGAAAGTAGAAGATTATGCGGTCAAGGAGCAGTCTCTACTCGTCATTTCCTCTTCAAACATGCACGCACGCTCGCTACTAATCTCGCACGGCGGAGTCATGGTCTCTCCTCCACCGTGTGTCCGTGTGGCATGCATGGCATGGCATCTGACGTGTGTGCATTTCTACTATAGCTGTCTGGTCCTAGTTCACATGCTCGTCCTTTTGTCCTGTTTCATGTGCTCTTTGCTTGAATTTTCTCCTCCTTTAATATATTTATCTGTTTATATTTATTTAGGTTGACAGTGCGAAACTAGGGAAATGCAATTACGTACGGTATTTTATATCTTTCGTGTACTGTGGGTATGTGGCTCAACATGCAAATATGATAATTTTGTTGACTGGGCGTTAGCGTGGCAGTTCTTTGAACACATCTCCATGATTTTATAACAAATAAAGTTGGCATATTAAGCCCTCAAACTTACTGTTCATAGAGAAGGCCCCTTAGTCGTCTTGAATTTAACTCTATGAATTAATAGCTGGCATTAAAAAATCTTGAGTTTGTCTCCACCGCCACATTTTAGCCATAGCCAAACTCATTGCCATGGTAGTATGTGTTTATCTAACTTAGATGGTTTATCAGTGTGGAAATTTGTGAGTAATGCTATAAATTATGAATTTTTTATTTCAAAATGATGCTCTAGAATTATATCTCAACCACTTATATGAATGATGCTCTGGAATTCTAATCTAAAGCACTTATATGAATCTTCATTGTGGTATAACTAAAAGTTTGAAATGAAGTGGTACTTTTCTATAATACTGCAATTCTTTTTGGCAGACATATTTTTAACATTTGTACATGTTTTTGAATTGCATCTTTTTTGTAATTATGAAATTATAAAAGGCAATGACCAATATATTAGTGAAGCAAATTGCAGATATATTATAAATGTCTATTTATGACTCGGTGGTATTGACCATATAATCTGCCAAAACAAAACTGGTTTTTGCTGTTCCAATATCAGTATCCGAAATAGCAGTTCTTGTGGGGGTGTCATCGGCAAATACAGCGCTGGGCCTGGCTCTTGGTTTCCAAGTGGCCCCCTACGTGGAACCTTCTGATCCGGCTCCTTTTATCCTACGTGTACGCCAGCCTCCAAACTCCAAAGCGCGTCGCCACAGGCTCGCACGTGCTAATTTCTCCCTCACACCGAATTAACAACTGCGAAATCCCAGGTTTGACCTTTCCCAACCTTGTCCCAGGGCCCCACCACCCCCATGTCCCTTCTTCCTCACACACGCGGGGCACTGCACCTCCTCAGCCCCTCAACACGCCAATTTGACCACGTGACCGAATCCTAATCCACCCGCACAGCACCGGTGCCTATTTAACGCGCCGCACGAGCACTTCTTTCCCGGCAACGCACCGCAGCCAAACCGCGCTCTCGGTCTCGGCTCTCCAGTCTCCACTCCCGCCGCCGCGTCGACGTCGAGCAACCCAACCTGCGGAGCTTGAACGGAGGCCGGAAATGCAGATGGACTCCTACAATTACGCCAGCTTCTTCCACGACGAGGCTCCGTTCTACCCGCACGTCGCCGCGCCGCCGTCCCCGGAGCTGCCCTTCGGCCTCATTGCCTCGCCGGAGCCGGAGCTGCCCTTCGCGCCGCCGGCGATGCCGACCGCGTTCCAGGACTACGATTACCCCGGCGCCGCCGTGGGCGTGGGGGCAGGAGCGCCGTTCGGTGGACCCAGCGTGCACGCCGCGCAGGTGATGGACGCGCTGGGCTGGGTGGGCGGGGACGACGGGCAGCGTGAGCAGCAGAGCATGGCAATGGCGGAGGATGCAGAGGAGGAGCAGGAGCCGCCGCGGCAGCGGCAGCGGCAGCAGCAGCCGGCGGCGGGCGCGACGGCCGTGGAGAGCAGCCGCGGGTTCCGGCACATGATGCGCGAGCGGCAGCGGCGCGAGAAGCTGAGCCAGAGCTACGCCGACCTGCACGCGCTGGTGGCGTCCCGGTCCAGGGGCGACAAGAACTCCATCGTGCAGGCGGCCGCCATCTACATCCACGAGCTGAAGGGCGCGCGGGAGCAGCTGCAGCGGCGGAACGAGGAGCTCAAGGCCCGCATCCTGGGCCACGACGCCGGGCAGCAGTGCGTCAAGGTGCAGTTCGAGGTGGACGAGCCGGCGTCCGCCATCGACTCCATGATCGGCGCGCTCAAGCGCCTCAAGGGCATGGACGTCAGGGCCAGGGGCATCCGCTCCGGCCTGTCCGGACGCAGGCTGTGGACGGAGATGAATGTCGAGACCACGGTGAGCACTCTCTTACTGTAATCTTCCTCGAGCTTCATTATTGTTCAATTGGCGTTGAATTCACTGTTGGAAGCGAGGGAGGCTCAAATTTCTCAACTTACTGTATCTACCAGCCTTGCTGACAATGGCTGATCCAGAATTTAGGTTTGGGAAAATGGATCAGCAGTTCAGTCACATAGAAGATTCATCGAATTAGGTTGTTGGATAGGAAAACGGTTCTCTCTAGGATAAGGATGAAGAAAGTACGATAAAGTTTGGATATATATCTAGTAGGCAATCTGATTAAACAAATAATACCAATTATATTACATATTGGCATAAACGAAAATCATATAAAACAGAGTCATTCCACTTCAAATTTCACATTTTGACACTGGTCAACCGTGTCAAACTCCCGCTCTGTTCTCCCTATTTCTGGAAAAAAAAAAAAAACTTCAACGAATCCTCACATGTTTTTTTAATAAAATCTTCAACAGACAGTCTAATCAATGTGCAACCGCTAAGCTACCATTAACCTTGACATGTCAAATCAAACAACAACTCCAATAGCTGACAACCCTGCCCTTTTTTTATAGTACCACCATGTCCATTCTTTTTCATATATATAAACCGCAACATGCCAATCGTCAGTGTATCTGCCCTCAACAGAGACATGGTCAATGCCTCTGCAATCTGATTATCTGAATATAGACGCAGCATCTCATCATCGCATACATAGCTTATCGTTTGAATAAAATCAACTATAGATGAATCAAATCATTCATGATACTAGGCCGACTTGCTGTTGCTGTTTTTTTTTCTTCCCTCTCCCAAATTGAAAGTGATGTGCAACTTGTTACTCGACGCAACCAGCACTGGAACTAACCACGCGGTTCCTCTTGGCGTCTTGTGGTTTGCAGATAGCGGCCGGCGAGGTGGAAAAGGCAGTGGAGGAGGCTCTCCTGCAGGAAGTGGAGAGGAAGCAGCAGCAGCAGCTTGGGGCTGGGAGCTCCGCCCCTGGTTTCCCAGGCCCTCAGGCGTCATCGCACGTGCAAAACGTGTTTTGACACGCGATCCTCTCCCCAATCCCCAACAAAAAAACATGAACCCCACCCCAAGCCTCATTTCTTGATTCTTTTAAGAACCGGATGTGCAAAATGAGCATCCACGTCCCTGGCTCTACTGATTGTTTTTTTAAGTACAAATCTGTGTTGTTCAGAAGTATCACAGCCTGTCAGTGTCAGCCTCCAAGTGGCATTTTGAGCACGTGTATAAAATTGTAGGACTCATGTTGTTTTATACGACAGAAAAAAGAGACGTGCAGACAGTGAGGAGTGAGGCCATGTGGGCCGGGGGGGTCAAAGCTCGAAAGGGGCCGGAGGAAGCCGGAGAGAAATGAGGAGGGCGAGGTATTTTTTATCGTGTGGGCAACCGGTGTGCTCTCGTTGTCCTTGGTTTCTACTGCTGCTACGAATGCTGTAGCCTTTATTTTTTATCGTGTGGCTGAAAACCGGAGCCGGCATCAGGGGCACCAGCAGCCTCGCGTGATGGCGTCGTGCTTAGTTGACCGGAGCGGTCAGGTTTTTGGTTTGGATTAACCACTTCCCGGAAATTTCACCTGAGTTGGATGGTTAGAATTGGGCTCTGAATTATCTGCTGCAGTGACGTGCGTCGCTGACACTGTTACTTACTTTTATGTTATTGTTATTATCCCTATAATATGGAGCTAGGGCTAAGACTAAGAGCTAATCATCCTTTACTTGTTCTTACAAATCACAAGTCCAACCGTGGGGCCTGGGGACGGGGCCCAGTTCCTATTCAACTAGTGACTAGTGTGAGCTACTACTGCCTCTCTGAATTGTATTAATTGTATGGTAATCCTATTTCCAGATAATGGAATGCACTCTTTTTTCTTAAAAAAATAAGAAGAGAACAAAAAAGGGTCATAGACGGGCTCTCGGTCTCTTGGATGTTGGATCTGGCAAGGTGCAACGGCCTGGTCATGCTTGGGGTCAGCGGTCTGGCCCCCTAGGACCCACCTGGGTGGGGCCACTGCCACGCTTGTTCCAACTCTGAGCGGCCGACTTGGGTTGGGGACCGACTCGTCGGCATGGGCCAAGTTGGTCTGCGGCAGATGGGCTGGAATTTTTCACAGGCCGAAATTTTCCTACACATAAAGATGGCAACTCACGGCCGATATCTTCTGTGGGATGAAGGATCAAATCAAAACATACAAGTATATGCGTCAGTAACTTATTTTTTGCGCCAAAAAAATAAACACGCCTTTTTCTAGTTAGACTTTGACTAAACCATCATTTGTATGCGTCAGTAACTCAGTATGAACTGGACTGTCGCGCATTCAATTCAAGGCACGCATATACTGGGGGTGTTTGGCTGATCAAATAAGCCGGTTGATAAGACAAGCCGTCTGATTTGCTGTAAAAGAAAAATACGAACGGCTGATAAGCCTAGCTGATAAGATGTTTAAACGAGACCATAGACTAGACAGAGAAGTCAAGCTTTCCATCGAATTTGTGATTCAATTGTCCTCCATCTTTTAGAATTCGCCAACCTCAATAGGTGGAATCCAAATAGTGCAAATATTTAATCACCCTAGCTAATTTCTAACAACCGACTACACCAGCATTCCACAATATAGATGACCACAACAAGGCCTTATTTGCAACACAAGGGTAGGTTAAGGTGATTCATAATCCTCTGTGCTAAATCATAGATCATTTTGGTAATTTCAAAACAGACTAAGCAAAGAAACCATGCTTCTACGTTCTACCCTTAGAATTAATTGCAGGCATGAAACGACAAACTCGTCACCCACATTCAAAGGTGTCATGGCCATCTTCCTCACACGACCACGCTAACTTACTTTGTCGTGATCTGCTGCATCCAAGTCACCACCCCTCCCATGCATGGCTCTAGAGCATGTTTGGTTCTCATTTCTAATTAGCATGGCTCGCATCTTGGATGCCAGTCCCAGCTAGCCAAGCTCAGATGACACAAAACCTCTTTGTTTTGTTGCTTTTATTGTTATACCTAGGTGTATCAGGCTGCTGAGTAATTACATGAACTTCTGGCTCGATCTAGAGACATTGCATACACCAAAAGTAGCCAAGCTGCATGACACTATAGCTATGCCCACAAGAAACGGATTTCAATGTTGTTTCTACAGAGCCAATTGATGGAAAAAAAAATCTTGCATGAGCTGGACCTACATAAATCCAAACAACCCTTCATTACACGAGCAAGCTGACTCATATACGTCGAACCAAACACACCCTAGAGTTCCTGCAAAAGCCTGTCTGGTATAGGATAGAAACAAACCACAGGGGAGAGAGATGATAAGTTGGAGTACCCATAGATCACAGGCTAGCTAGGTACATCATGGGCGTGCCATCTCCTCTCCCCCATCCCTAGCTTGCTTTGTGTGTTCAAGTTGTTGTACTAGTATTTGATTTGGAGAAACCCTCATAGCTTGATCTTGTCCACACCTAGCTGCACGTTGTTGTTGTCTGTGGAGGAGAGAACCTAGGCAGGTACATGGAGGAGTGCTATTGAAAGTGTTAAGGGCGAGCGGTGGGACCAACACACCGTTAGCAAACCAAGGGGCGTTGCAGCTATGTAGCCTTGTCACAAGAAGTCAGATAATAATTGAATCAAATTTGGGTGAGAGAGAATGTAACACCCCTGGTGTTACGTTAACCTAAACCCCACCATGTCATCATATTATGCATTAAGCATCATGTTTATTAATTCAATGATAATATAATTAGCATATGATCATATGCGTCATTAATTTGATAACCCAGCATTAGGTGCATTATTGCATTTCATTGTGTTAATGACACTGCATAAGTAATGCTTTGTCTTGTATGCCAAGTGTGCTTTAAGATGTTAATCATGCCTAATGATTTTTAGTATAGCTTGCTATGCATGCCAATTAGAATAGTGTGGCAAAGCAATTAAATTTCACTTACATGCTTTATCAAGTTTATAAAAGTGATTAAACTAAAAGCAACCTTGGAGTGATTAAGTGTTTGGCTAACTATGTTTAACATCCTAAGCATGTTTTACAAGTCAAATGATGTAAAAGAAAGAATCAAATTTGAATTCAGAATCCGAATAACAAACCCTAACCCTAGGTGTTGGAATTTGTATTTCAAGTTCACTTTTGAGGAGCTAACCATAATTAATTTTGCACATAAAAGTTGCCAAACTTTGGCACCATTTCAAAGTATGAACTTTGTACTTTGAAAGTATGCCATTGGTTGGGTTTGAAAAGTATCACAACATCATTAATTAATTGCCCAAAGAATCAATTTGATAAATCCTTTCAAAAAACCCTAAATTCAAAAGGTGTTTTTGTCCCCTTCTCTATAGTGTTCAAAATATTCAAAATTTGGGAAAACTTCCAAAATACAGTTTGTGTATCTCTCAGAGCTCTACAAGTTTGGTAAATAGAGTTTTTCAAGTTTTTGAATAAAATTAAAAGTAATTTCAAAATTTTGTCAATTGAGGATTTAACCCCTTTTTGATTTTTTAAACTCCAATTCAAAAAACTATTTAGTTTCATGAAAAACTTTCTAATTGAAAGTTGTAGATCTTGATAAATGGAACAACTTTTTATTTTTGGAGATTTTCATTTTTATTCAAAATTTAAAAGTAATTTTGAAATCCCAAAAGTTAGGATTTAAACATTTTTTCAAATTCAAATTGCAATTTCAAAAATAATTGGAATTTGACAAAACTCATTTAATAAAAATTGTAGAGCATGAAAAATGGTACAATCTGTATTTTGGAAAATTTTCAACTTGTATTCAAATTTTTGGAGAATTTTGAGAAAATCGAGAGAGGAGCAGTGTCTGCTACAAGAACCCAGGGGGCAAATTCCCTTTCTCCTCCTCCTTGTGCATGGTTGCCGCCGGCGGCGTCGTGGCGTCGTTCCGCGACTTCCCGGCAAACCTGCACCGCCAACCACCTCACCTTGCTCGCGAAGGCGCTTAGCCACGTCGTCGATTTGTCCATGCCCTATAAAAGCCAACGCCGGCCGCCGTTGCTCCTTTTTCTTCTTCACGGTCGCCGCCGTCGTATTCCATTTCACCGGCAAAATTCACCGACCATACTTCATTTCCATCCGATACATCTTGCAGACGAGTCCGTCTCGTCCTCGCGCACCCGCAGAGCCTGCTCTCGCTTCCTATCGTTGTCGGAATCAGCCGTGTGCCTCTCTTCTTCCCCACGGCCGACAGAGCGCCGCCGGGCTCTCCCTGGCCGTGGCCAATCACCTCCTGCTTCTTTCCGGCCAAGCCAATACCACCAGCAGCTTCGCCTAGGTTCCATGAAGCTCATAGGCCCATCCGTTTCATCTCTACCATCACGGACACGTCGAACGCCTTGCCCGCCGTAAGCGCCGCCCGAGCTCATCGCTGCCATGGTCAGGCCCTTACGCTCCGCATCCGCCGGCTAGCGCGAGCACCGCGTCTTGGTGAGCACACTGAACCTTCCCGTTCCCCTCTTCATGTCAATCGTGCCTCGTCACGGCGTCTCTCGCCGCCCGTGCGCCAGTCACGCAATGCCGTAAGCCGCCATGGGCACCGCCGTAGCTGCTCTGGTCGCCGTTGGTGCTCATCCGATAGCTTGTTAGGGTCGCAGGGAGGACAGGAAGCCCGTGGTGCTGCCCGTGTCGCCTCCTTCCTCGCCGTCGGCAAGTAACGCCGCCCACCACCGGCGTCTCCCTCTGTTTGAGCGGGAGAAGGGGGGAAGAAGAAGACAGGGGCCAAGTCGGGCCGGTCTTTGTGTTGAGTTGGGCCTCGGCCCGATCGAATGAAAATGAAATGCTTTTTCTCCTTTTCTTTTATGAATTCAAATGCTAATTTTGTTAATTTCATAATTTAATATTTTGGGCAGTTAATTATATAATAAAAAATATATATGTGATCCTCATAATTTGTAGTTTCATGTAAAAATATGTGTGCAGCATGTTAAGTATTTTTGTCATGATTAATAATTGCATGTTTTAATTAATAAATGAGTAGTGTTTGGTTTTTGTAGAGCAATCTATTAATCCAAAAATTATAAAAATTTAGGGTTAAGCTTTGCATATGAAAAGTAATCTCCACTAAAATTTGGGGACTGTTTTGAATAAATTTGCTTTTATAATTAATTTCTATCTTGATTAATGATTATAGAAATATTTAAGGAGATAACCATTTAGCTAGTTAATTGATTAATTAAATTATTGATTGATTTGTGGTTTTGTTTGAAGACCCCTGGATCAGCAACCCTCTCTAGTCCAAGGCATGATCATGCATGGTGTGTTGCTCACATGGTTATTAAATAATAAAAAGTACTTAAGTAGCAAAAATAGAATTCATTTAGGTTTGATTGTTTTTGGTATTGCATGAAGACCATGAATCATTAGTACTCTAATGCTTCATGGCTTGATTGTGTAGTAGTAGAAGTAATCAATATCACATGTGTAGTGATAGTTAATCAAGTAGTAAGTTTAATTAGCGGCTTTCAACAACTGTAAAAATGGTTAATAAATTAGTAATTAACCTTAATCACTCTAGGGTTGATTGAGTTTGAGATTGAGTATGACTCTAGGTCATTAACCCTAATGACCTTCGGCAATTCATTTATGTTGATTGTGTTGTGCTATCCGATGTCGTCGTTATTGCTACTTATGATCTCTTGATGCAGCTATACCGTGAAGGAAAGTTGTACTCAAGTTAATGAAGAGTTAAGTTGTTTTATCCATGTTGCCTTGCATCATGCATCATGTTATGTATTTCATCATACTTAGCATGCATCATTTATATACATGTAGCGCACGTGAGAGAAGGTTTTACGTGGATCAAGCTTCGGAGAAAGTCCGGGTGATCCAAGTCCCGAAGAGAAGAATCCATCGAAGGTCCTTTGTCAAGGCTAACAACTAATCTTCTCTCGCAACGCAGCAGCAAGCCCCGGATGCATTAAACCCCTGCCTTGAATTTCAAAAGTCTTTATGATTTTATATGGACGATATGATGCATTAAGTGTAGGAGTTGTGTGATATCCTATTTGATGCATTTTACCGTACCTTGTGATAATATCCCGGATACCTGTTTTGATTTCGAAAATGTTTAGTACCGCTTAGTCCTTGCTACTAGCATAGGCTTTTGTGAAACGTTTTAAAGGTTGATAACAATATCATCTCTGAGAAAGTATTCAAAACTTGATGTTGCTTGTCACCTACCTTTCACCTTGGCCGGGTCAGGGGTACGCACAAGAACATGATGAGTAAATCGAGACGTCGGTGGAGTGACTTGCATCAGGATGGGCTAGTGCCCTGGTGTAGTGTCGTCCACTTGTGTCGGTTAAGGACCGTCCGTTGCGGTGATCCTGTGGTCAAGAGGGTTATTGGATAGTACTAGTCGCATGCTAATGGCGGTAAGCTCCCTTGTATGATTCATGCGAGAATGGACAACCGGGACGGGAAGTAGCGTGTACCCACACTACGAGCACAACGTCAAGGAGATGGGGTACTGTACTCTCGTGGCTAGGACCCGTTCTGGCAGGGAGAAATGCAAGCGTGAGTTGATGTATGTGAGATGTTGGGTCCTGCATACATCGTGTGGCTAGGAAGCCCCAGCTGGGTATATAAAGCGATTCGAATCATCGTTGCTCCACGATATGGGAGACTTGGCCAAGCGTCAGCATCGTAGTAATGATGAAAGTGGTTGAGGCTGGAAGGTTTTGAAATTGTTACATGGATGATAAGTGTTTGATATAGAGTAGGGTAATCAAAATGAAAAGTAAGGATCATGTCGGTGTTTGACCACCGATAGCCTGCCACGGGGTTCCCGTAGCAGTTGATTCGGACCTCGGCGAACGACTAGAACTCGGCGGTTTCACGCAAGAGACACACGGTTTATCCTGGTTCGAGCCCTCGTCGTCGAGTAAAAGCTCTACTCCAGTCGGTCTTGGCCTTTTGCGTTAGATTGATGTCTGATCGTGTATTGTTCGTCTGTTTTCTCCGTTACAAAAGAGGGTGCTCTGGCTCCTTTTTATAAGAGGAAAAGAGCCAGAGCTATGGTTTCTAATCCTAGTCGGACTCGTAGGAAGTGTTATATTCTTATTACAGAGGTTACTTTCTATTCGCCTAACTAGGTTGATCCGTAATCTACTCGGATCCGATCTTCTTGCTCTTGTCCTGACGGGAGCCGTGCTGGTGAGTAGCCGTCTACGTCCTGTATCGACAAGCCCCCGAGCATTTCAAAGTAAAACTTCGGGAGCGCTTTGCTTCGAAAGTGATGCTTCGAAGTGGTCTAGTGAAGATTTCTTCTTCCTCTGTTGTGCACCGTAGGTGCACTCATTGAGTGTAGCCCTCGAGCCTCTCGCTACTTATTTATAAGTAGCTGGAGGATCTTGAGAAAAAAGAAAAAGTTGAGGGTGTATGCCCCGTGAGCCCCCCGAGCCTTCGCCTGAGTTGTTTTTGTCGAAAAAAAGAAGTCGGGCGATGGCTTTTAGCCTGTTTGGTATTGTAAGTGTGTTTCCTTAAGCGTAGCCTCCGAGCCCTTCCGAGTTCTTTGTAAAAAATGAGGCGAAGGCTCGTGACTTGCTTTAGCCGTAGCCCCCGAGCTTTTCCTGAGTTCTTTTTCTTGAAAGTAGTCGGATGATGGCTTCTGGTTGACGTGCGCCCATAGGCGCACTCATCATTGAGTGTAGCCCCCGAGCCTCTTGCTTTTTGGAACAAAGATTTGGGACGGTCCGTAGTAGCATGATGGCTTTGAAATTGTAGCCCCCGAGCTTGAATTCTTTTCCTCAAAAGTAGTCGGGTGGTGGCTTTTTGATTGACGTGCGCCCATTGGCGCGCTCAATGAGTGTAGCCCCCGAGCCTCTTGCTTTTTAGAACAAAGAGCTAGAGGGTCCTGAGTAGCATGATGGCTTTGAAATTGTAGCCCCGAGCTCTTGTCCGTGTTCTTCATTTGTAGACAACAGCTCGTGACTTGCTTTCACTGCTCTTTATATCTGCTTTTATGGTTGGTCGTTGGCAGCTGGCGGTGTAAAGGCTTTTACTGTTCTGGAATATTCCTGGAATATGCTCCTTTACTGCTTTCCTTACTGCCCTCTTTTATTGTCGTTGTCAGTGCTTCTTTGTCTTGGTGAACTTGGTCTATGTACGCCGATCTGATCCTATAAATTGGACCTCCCTCTCGGTTGCTTTTCAGTGTCTTGTAATGTGCTTCCTTCTGTTTTTGTAAAGATGATAGCTTGTGAGGTGGAGCAGCCCCCGGGCTTCTTTCTTGCTCTTCCAGTATGGTTCATTTAGTGGGTAGAAGAATTCTTGAGATAGGGATTAGAGGCAGACTAATCCCGGAGTAGCATTGTGATTGGAGGCTCGTTCTGGTAGGTAGAAGAAGTCTTGAGATGTGCCTTATGCTGGGTCATTTTGCACTCTTAGTTCTTCTTTTCCACTCTGCCAGACATATGCTCTGCATGGAAAGGTTGCCGATCTGCACTGTCCTCTAGCTGTGCGGTGCAAAGCAGCGACCGGACAACGCAGAGCTGGAGCCCTCTTGTTCACATGGGGTCCGATTCAACTTGTGGCTGGAGAGGCCTGATGTGATGTTTGAGAAGTCAGTGCTACTTTTGGCGATCTTAGATGCACCGTGTTGGTGTATCTAGGTTGCTTTGGATCCTGCTCGGCCCGGATTTGTCTCGGAGGTAGTGCGGGTCGGCAATGGCTATCACCTTGGTTGTCCGGGGGGTTCTGCGTAATTGTTTTCTATGGCGAGAATTCCACTAGGTTCCTTGTAGCTGTTGCTTTGGTTTTCTTCTGAATTCGATGGGGCTTCCTAGCCACACGATGTATGTAGGACCGAACATCTCATATACATCAACTCACGCTTGCATTTCTCCGCACTGAGCGGGTCCTAGCCACGAGAGCACAGTACACCATCTCTACGCCGTCGGTCACAACTGCCGACGGTGCGCTCGTAGTGTGGGTACACACTACTTCCCGTCCCGGTGTCCTTTTCGTATGGATCGCACAAGGGAGCTTACCGCCATTAGCATGCGACTAGTACTATCCAATAACCTCATGATCGGGGCCAAACAACGGACGGTCCTTAATCGACACAAGTGGGACGACACTACACGGGGCACTAGCCCATCTCGATGTAAGTCACTCCACCGGCGTCTCGATTTACTCATCATCATGTTCTTGTTGTCTACCCTTGACCCGATCAAAGTCAAAGATAAACAACAAACAACATCAGGTTTTCATAAATACCCTCAACGGGGATATTGTGATCAACTTTTGAAAACATTTTATTTGTAAAGCTTATGCTATCAGCAAGACTAAGCATATACTAAATATTTTCAAATCAAAATAGGTTTCGGGGATAGTATATCAAGGTACGGTAAATGCATCAAGATTGGATATCACTCAACTCCTACACCTAATGCATCATATCATCAACATAACATTATGGAAGACTTTCAAAATTCAAGGAAGGGTTGAATGCATCCGGGGCTTGCTGCGTTGCGAAGAAGGTTAACTTGTTAGTCTTGACATCAAACTCTTCGTGGATTCACCTTGTCAGGGTTGGATCACCGCGGATCTTCTTTGAAACTTGACCATCGCGATCCATCGCTCTCACGTGTAAACAATACGTAAAGGAATGATGCATGCTTTAATGATATGCATGACATGATGCATGATGCAGAGCAACATGGTGATGATTATTAACTTATTAATATCTTGAGTACAACTTTCCTTCACGGTATAGTTGCATCAAAGGATCACAAAGCAATTACGGCGACATTGGATAACACAACATAATCAACATAATTGAATTGCCGAAGGTCATTAGGGTTAATGACCTAGGGTCATTACTCAATCCCAAAGTCAATCAAACCTATAGTGATTAAGGTTAATTACTAATTTATTAACTATTTTTTTAAGTTGTTGAAAGCCGCTAATTAAACTTGCTAACTAATTAGCTACTACTACACATGTGACATAGATTACTTCTACTTCTACACTATCAAGCCATGAACCATTGGGGTGATAATGATTCTTGGTCTTCAAATAATACCAAAAAGGAAAACCATCCTAATTGAAGCATTTATAAATTACTTAAGTCATTTTATTAATTATTAAGCATATGTGAGCAAACTCTACATAAAATATACATGATCATGTCTTGGACCAGAGAGAATTATTGATCCAGGGTCTCCAAACAAAACCATAAATCAATTAACATCTAATTAATTAAATAATTAATTAATTCAAGGTCTCATTAATCATTTTCATGGTTATAAAACAAGGTTAGAACTAGTTATTAAAATAAACTTCTTCAAAACAGTATCAAAATTTTAGTGGAGATAGGTTTTAGCATGAAAAGCTTAACCCTAAATTTTTATGATTTTTGGATTAATATTTTACTCTACAAAAATCAAACATCATGCAATTATTAATTAAAGCATGCAATTATTAAACATGACAAAAGTGATTAACATACAGCACACATATTTTTATATGAAACTACACATCATGAGGATCACACAGGTATTTTTTTTGTTATATTTTTATTTTCCCAAATTAATTTATTATAAAATTGTGAAAATCAACACTTTGGAAAAACAAAAAAGGAAAAAAGAGTTTCTTTTTACCACGCTTGGGCTCTTTGTGCGGCCCAGCTAGGCCCAACTGCGGCCCGGCCCGGCTTCACTTCCTCCCTCTCCCGCTTAAACGTAACAGAGGGGGGAACGACGGCGGCGACGGCGACGGGCGGAGCTTGCCGCCGGCATGCTCCCGGCGACGGCGAGCACTCCAACAGGATCCCCACGGGCTAGCGGACCTCCCTACGGGTTAGTTGGCCGGATTAGGTCTAGGAAAAGGCACGGCGGCGGCTATGGCGGGGTGGCATCACTGCCACGGCGTGGCGTGGCGGACGGAAGCTCAACGCCGGCCTTAATCGAACGTGATTGAGCTTGAGGAAGCAAGGACGAGCTTGCCAAGGCTCTATGGCGGGCCCAATTGGGACGGAGATGGAGCTGGGGGGCTAGCGGCGGTCGGCGGCCCCGGCGGCGAAAACCGACGGCGCATGCGCATTCCGGCGGCCACAGTGCTCGCCTGAGGGAACCGGTGGCTCGGTGAGCAGCGCAAGGAGGTGGCGGGGCTGTGGAAGAAGTAGGGAGGGCGGCGGTGCAGTGAGCTGCGCCAATTGCTCCGGCGATGGTGACGGCCAGAGTTGAAACCGAAGAAGGGAAAGACGACGGTGGCGGCCGGCGCATGTGTATTTATAAGCGAGGCCGGCGTCACGGAGTTGGCGGCGCCTTCGCGAGCTTCTCGGTGAAGTGGTTGGCCGCGCGGGTTTGCCGAGAAGGCACGGGAAAGCCACGGCGGCCGGCCGGCGCAGCGGCATGGATGGAGGAGAAAAGGAATTCCCCCCCCTGCGGTTTCTTGTAGCAGACACCTCCTTTCTTCCCTTTTCTAAAATTACTTTCAAAATCATATAATAACTTGAAAATTTTCCAAAATAGAAGTTGTGCCAAATAATGAGCTCTATAACTTTTATTAAACAAGTTTTGTCAAATTTCAAATATTTTTGAAACTGCAAATTTGAATTTGGAAAGGGACAAAAATCCTACTTTTGGGGATTTAAAATTACTTTCAAAATTTGAATAAAAGATGAAAATTTCCAAAAATAAAAGTTGTTCCATTTTTCAAGATCTACAACTTTCATTAAAAAGAGCTTTTCATGAAACTGAATTATTTTTGAATTGCAGCTTAAAATTCAAAAGGGGACATTTTCCCAATTCAAAGAACTTTTGAAATTATTTATAATTTTATTCAAAAACTTGAAAAACTTTATATACCAAAGTTGTAGAGCTCAAAGAGATGCACAAACTGTATTTTGGAAGTTTTCCCAAATTTTGAATATTTTGAGGTGAAATTGAAAAAGGGGTAAAAGCTTTTGAAAATTTTAGTTTTGAAAAGGAATTTCAAATTCAAACTTTGGGCAATTAATTAATGATGTTATGGAACTTTTTTCAAAACCAACCAATGGCATAGTTTCAAAGTACAAAGTTCATACTTTGAAATAGTGCCAATGGTTAGCAACTTTTATTTAGAAAATTAATTATGGTTAGCTCGAATTGAAAATGAAATTAAAATTCCAACACTTAAACCAATCATGGAAAGAGTTGGCATTTGAATTCCAAATTCAATTTTTGTTCTTGCTTTGCATCATTTGACTTGTAAAACATGTTTGGAAGGTGAAACATAGTTAGCCACACACTCTCAAACATCAAGGTTGGTTTTAGTGGATTGCTTTTACAAACACAATAAAACATATAAGTGAAGTTTAAATAAGATACACGCACACATACAATATAAAGAGCGCAAACCAACCCTAGTACTTGTAAACTCATTTTATTTAATTAACAAACTACACTAATGATCATCAAGCATGATTAACATATCAAAACACACTTGACATACAAGACAAAGCATTACTTATGCGAGGGGTCATTAATACCATGACATGCGCTAATGCACTTGATGCTTAATGTATAACATGATGACATGGTGAGTTTATGGTGGGTTTAGGTTAACGTAACACCGGGGGTGTTACAAGTAAATGCTCTACTCGATTCGCCCTTGGCCTTTTGCGTTGGATTGATGTCTGATCGTGTATTGTTCATCTGTTTTCTCCGTTACAAAAGAGGGTGCTCTGGCTCCTTTTTATAAGAGGAAAAGAGCCAGAGCTATGGTTTCTAATCCTAGTCGGACTCGTAGGAAGTGTTCTGTTCTTATTACAGAGGTTACTTTCTATTCGCCTAACTAGGTTGATCCGTAATCTACTCGGATCCGATCTTCTTGCTCTTGTCCTGACGGGAGCCGTGCTGGTGAGTAGCCGTCTACGTCCTGTATCGACAGATCAACTTTAGTTGCTTTTGGCAAATGTGTCTTTGATTCTTGCTAAAGCCTCACCTTGATTCCTATTAGCCAGCATTACTGAGTCTTCTCCCTAATTTTTTTTATCGGGTAAGTCTTGCGGAGTACTTTTTGTACTCGGGGTTTGTTTGACCCCCATTTGCTGGGTGTTGATTAGTGAAGCTAACTTCGATCATACCAGTGGGCTTGGCATGATCGAATACCTTCTGTCTGAGACGTTCTCTTACAAGTGTTCTATGGTTCTTCCTTGCTTCCGCAAACTCAGTTAAGTTTTGTTTAATCAAACTCTGATCAAATGTTGTAATCTTCTTTTGTAAATCTTCCGTTACTTTGTTGTATTTGATAAAAACGGTTGTAATGCTACAATATCTCTATAAGAATTCGATCCTGGGGGATCATGATTTATCGGGGTTTCACCCGACAGAACATTCTGAGTTATGTGATACCCAAGTATGACTGACAGAGGTCTTAGGGACAATGTCAGGAGTTTGTGGGCCATATAATTTAGAAGGTTCTGTCACAGAAGGAAAGAGTGAGAGCTACATAAGGGTTGTTGGAAGGGGGTGTTGCTATGGTTGTGATTGTGATGACGATGTGAGGTGGACCGAAAAGAACAAAAATAGCATGAACATTTCAGGAAACAACAAAAATAGAATGACCGCAGGTTTATCGAACGGCTTATAATTTGTTAAAAGTTATGGTTCTAGCTTATACGAACTACATATTAATATGTAAGGAGTAATAGCAGTTTCATGTTCAAAATGTGACGGTACTTTAAAACTCTATTATCGAGTAACCGAGAGTAACAATAGTGTGCCATTCAACCGACTCACATTTCTATTCTTTCGCCTGGCTAGAAAGCCAAGGGTAAATCTAGAGGGTGTTTGTCGAGTCCTGGTTTGTCGATTTAAATTCATAAATTCTTTGGTAAAATACTATTGGAATTTCAGAAAACTCTGTGACGCTGATGGTGTTTTGGGCTAGTTCTCGAAGTAGAAACCAATAAGATGAAACACATAATAACTGCGCACTGTAGCTAGCAGATAAAACCCAATAGCTAGGCAACATACAGTATGTACTACGAGCGATATGACCTATCGAACGAGGTAGGCAAAACTACAGACACAACGAATCCTATACGGAGCGCACTATACCCTACTCCTACGTGCGACCTAACCTCGTACAGTGACCGGAAACGCTCCCATTCCTGGTGCCATGCCTCATCACCACTCTCACATGTCGGCACGTCCAATCCGGTGCAAATTCCAGATTTGAGATCGGACCACGCCCATGATGCACGCTTAGCTTGCTGTACGAACGAACGCCGGCCTCCGAGTGCCGCGTGAGTTGGGCCACACCACGCATATGCATCTATGTACGCGGCATATACGACCGACCGAATGAAGAAATTCGGGTCCAAACGCTACTGGAAACTTGAAATTCCCTTACGGTGTACTACCGTCAGGAAAAATACATAAAAATGTACGTATGGTTATAAAAACTAAAAATATCGCCATAAAATTTTTTATGCACTTACCGTCAGGGAAAATAAAAATACCGTCAAGGCTAGCTCGACAGGGTAATTCTAGTTTTGTCTGATGTTGGTCAGAGAATTTTAAGTTTCCAGTAGTGAAGATTCCCGCGTCACGCAGCAACAACAAGAAGATCGAAGCCTCACCGGGAGGCCGGTTGGCCGAAAAGCAAGCAGAAGACCAGAAGAGACTGAGAGAGAGAGAGAGAGAGAGAGAGTGAGCCGGGAGAAGAAGTTCGATGGAAGATGGAAAAGCAGGCGAAAGCTACTACGGGGCCAACAATATCTCCATCGTGCCTGGCCTCCTTTTCTTTTTCGTCGTCCTCCCAACCCAAGTCCCAACTGGTGGACGCCATGATGGAGCAGGGGATCAAGCCACGCGCGCTCGCCCGGGGCGCCGGGGGGCTCGCTCGTGGTCGTGGCTGGCCTGGCCCCCCTGGCCGTCCGGCCTTTCCGCGAGGCGACGGCGACGGCGTTCGGCGGCCGGGGAGGAGCCAAATAAAGCCAGGCGCTCGATCAGAATCAGATAGACATAGCTCACCAGTCACCCTGCTCTCACGGCAGCTGCCGCGATCGGCCGGCCGGCTTGATTCTACGTTCCTCCCTGTCTCAGCTGCTGCTTTTTTACATCGCCTGGTCCGGGCTATCTCGTCATTTCTCTAGGTAGCTCTAGCTTCCTTCTCGCCCGTCGTCGATTCCCCCCGGCCCAGCCCCTTTCCTTTGTGATGATCACGTACGGCGTTCGACCTGGGTCTGGGTCTCGGTGTCGCTGTACGTACGCACGCGCGACGCTAGTCAATCGGGTCGCGCTGGAAAGTTTTTCCGGTAAAGCGCCACTACGCCTACGCGACGTGTTGAACACAACACAAACGTAGTAGCGCACCATGGCATGCATACCGCATATATATGCATGCATTGTCGCCGACTCCGTCGGGCCGCGTGCTCGCTCGTCGACCCCATGGATAGATATCACAACACAGACACAGATGGATGGGGATAGCGTCGCAGTCGCAGTCGCAGTCGCAGATCGTGATCGAGTTTGTTTGTGTGGGTGGTGCGTGCGTGCGTTAGTGGGAAACCCGTGGCGCGCGGTGCGAGAATTTGCATTGCTTAGTAGAGCCTGTCTCCCGCCCGCTCACTACTCACTCAGTGGTGCATGCTCACGTATGCATGCGCAAATGCCATAGGCTGCTGAGCTCCGCGTGCGGACCGAGCACCTTAAGATCTTTTGTTTACTTTCAGTTTGATTTCTTAGCGATGCGCAAAAAAGTTTGCGTGATTTACCCTATAAACTATAGATAGATCTTTTACTAGCTAGGGCTTATTTGAAAAGTTTGCGTGATTTGGTGTGAATTAAATTCTGAAATCTGAATAGGTGGAATATATATAACCGCTGAAAACACACAGGCTCTGGTAACCATATAGTGGCTGTTTGGTTCCCTGCATCTGGCGAAACCAGGCTGGCCGCATGCAGGAACCAGCTGTTTGGTTGCCTACTCGCCTAGGTGAGCCACGCTCTGCGGGAACGAGCAAATCGGTCGTTCCTGCTGGGCCTGGTTCACGGGATGCAGCTGCTTTCTCATCTATGACATTGTTAGTGTACTCCCTCCGTATAGGGAAAAAACGACGTTCTGGCCTCTCCCTTCGTTTGTGTAAAAAACATCGTTCTGGTGCTCACAGCCACAATGTGGACATGTTTGCCCTTTCCTCTTCAATTGCCGCACCGTGCAGTTACTCCGCACCACGCCCGCGTCGCCTCGATTCTCGTCTGTGTCCCACCCGCTCACCCTCTCGTGCGTCGTCCGCGTTTGCTTTCTGCCGCTCGCAATCAATGCCACTTGCATTTGCCGATCCTCGCGCGCCCAAACGAGCTGCAGGCCTGGTAGTAAACAGCCTTCCGTCGCGTGGCAGACCGAAAAGAAAAAGGAAAAATCTAACAAGCCATGGAAAATGAATGAAATCCTCTCTTGCGTGCCAGACGGAAAAAAAAAGAAAGAAAGCAAAAATGAACGCTGCTGAGTCATGGAAAATGAAGCCAGAAGCAAAAAACTACGTTCGCAAAGCTTCGAGCTTGGCACCCCAGAGTTAACGCCTCCCTGCACTAGCCACATGAGCTAATGAATGGTCTTGTATGGAGTGTACCTGCAACTCTATTTAATAGGGGCAGATAGGGAAAACTCTACCCTAATTAATCACTCCTTGGTATGCTAAATGCTGTCATAAACGTCATTTTTTACCAGTATGGAGGGAGTATGATTAAATATCAATTGATATTAATGTATTTTAGAGATGTTTAGGACATAGTTAGATAAAATAAGTACTTTAGGAGTGTATTTGCATAAATTTAAATCATAACCTTAATTTTGTAATATTTTTATCTCATGCAACATATCTTCGATCTTCGTACAAAGCAACCAAACAACATCTCTTCTCAACCAGACTAAATCGATACAGTCAACTAAACACAAAAGAGTCGCATGAACTCAGTCTATCCCATATGAACCTGGCTCTCAGATACGAGTTAGGCTCTACCAGTACGCGAACCAAACAGACCCATAGACCCATAGACAGCTGTCGCGGGCCGAGCCGCCCGCCTGACCGGACGAAGGGCTGGCCGCCCGGGCGGGTCAAGTGGTGGAGCGAACGAACGGCGGCACGCAACCGCGCGGCGCGTCACGCGCGCAGCGAGCGAGGACGCCGAATACGTAACAGTTCTGACCGGCTTTTGCACTCAACTTTCGGTCCAAAACGAAAGATGTATGTACTCGTATACGTCTGCGTCTGCAGTTTTGTGGCGCGCGCGCGCGTGCATCCATCGTAGGCTAGTTTTGTCGTGTTCATGTCATGCATGTGTGACCGAAGGAGAAAATTTAAAGCTGAGAGACGGTCCAGCGGATAACTCCATACACCCACACTCCCAAGTCCAAAATACAAGTCTCTTTATTAACGTATACGCATGCGATGTGACGCAGGCGTGTCCGGCTGGACATGCACACCACCAGCTAGAACTACTAGACGATGGCGAGCCTTGTTGGCTCTTCTTGGCTTGACGTCGTCGCGCGTGCCCGTCCAAAGCCGGGGTCTCGGAGACCGTGACGTGACAAACAGACGCGCGAGAACGACCGGACACACACATACTAGTACACAGCAGGCCGGTTCACGTCCGCGGGTCCCAACGAATCCAACGAGCTATAGCTAGCAATAGCATGCGCGGGAATTCTAGCCGTTTATCCCTTGCCTTTATTAGCATGCTGGCGCGTTACATCCCGCCGTTGTTAGGGCACTCCCAATACAGAAACTACTGTATAGTTTCTATACCATAAGACACTATTAGAGCATCTCCAACAACTTTGTAAATTTCACTTGCCAAATCATGTAGTTTAGCAAGTTGTTATTTCGTTTAGCAAGTTCAAAATAGCCCCTCTCTCCAACAAGTTGGTATTACAACTTGGTAAACATAAAAAAAGTAGGCCCACCAAGTTTCAAATCCATCTGAGACATGCTCCGTCCAGTTGCCCGCAAGTGAAGTCGGCCCCTTCCTCCTCAAGTGAATCCGGCAAGAGTTCGATCTGCTCCAGCCAAACGTGATCTGCTACAGCCAAACGTGATCTGCTCGTCGATCTCAGTTCAAGGTCAGTACACATGTACTCCCAGCGAATTGACAGTACCTTCTCCAATCGATCTCAGTTCATGGTAGTAGATTGTGATATGCATTGATCTCAGTTCATCGGCCACATGACGACAGCAGCAGGCCATTCTCGTCTGCAACAGCAAAAAAAACTACAGCAACAGGCCACAGCAGTTTTTCCATCAATCTCAGTTCATGTCATGCCGATTTGCCTGGTGCAGAACCAGCCAAGGAGCAGCAGCCGGCCATTCTTAGCAAACATACAAGCAGAGTATCAGGTGTCGGCATGCACATGCACAAATATATGACCATTCAAATAAATTTAATAATTCAACTTAGATAACTTGGATAACAGTACTAGCAAACATGATAACTTGGATAACTAGGATAAATAATTAAACTGATGGTCATAACACTCAAGTACTCATATGATAAACTACATCTTCATAATTCAAGAACTCATTAGCTTCGCGAGAATCTTCTTTTGCATTATCTCCATCCAAGTACGCTGCGTCTCATTGAGTGAGGACAAGTCTGCTAACATGATATCCTTTTCTTCTTTCATCAAATTAGCTTCAGCTAATTTTGCTTCATTTTCCACCCTCTTCTTCTGTATCTCGGCTTCATTTTCCGCCCTCTTTTGCTCTAGTTCTAGTGTTGCCCTCTCTATCTCCATGGTTAGCATGAACCTGTCCTCTTTGGCCTTCTCCTTGTCCTTGTCCGAAGCCTCCTTTTTTGCCCACAACATGTTCAAAGCTTCGATGCAAGCCTGTCCACCTCCTTGCCTCATCTTTTCTTTCACCTTTACAAATAATTCTTGAGCACATTAATAAGGAGTAATTGTAGAGCACATACTCAAATAATTCTTGAGCAAAATAAGTCTATACCTTCTTTATCCCATCGACCTCTTTCTTGGTTGGGTTTCTTCAACATCACCAGGTATGACTTCATCATTATTAGGGGCTCCTTCATCCCTTGGCCTGGACACCTTTGCGGCCTTCTTGTTCTTGTTGCTTGCTGCTTGTTTCTCTTTTCTCTTCTTTGTGCAAGTTCTGCCATCTTTAATTTCCACTTGTCCTCGTCCCTCAAGTATTTTCCAAAGAATGCTCAAGAACAAAACTTTTGTCGTCCTTGTCTAGTTCCACATACATCTTCTTTGCTTCATTAAACTATAAAGAGAAATTGTCAAGATATATATATTTTGACATAGAATAGTTGAATAAAAACATATTTCATACCTTATCTTCGATAGTTGTGCCACTTTGATTCCTACGGAGAATGGCCTCATGGCATGAACAAAACTTGTTCACTTGCGGTTGGATTGCCCGACCAACGATGCATAATGGAACTCTCTCTGTACGAGGAACTCCAATTTCATTGTGTGCATCATAATAACAATGAACTTTTCCCCAAAATGTGGAACGCGATTGGTAAACCCCGTGGAGTGGATCCTTGCTAACAGCCAACCATGCCTTGCAAAGAAGTTCATCCTCCTTGTACTGAAAATTTTTGTTCCTCTTTCCTCCCTTTGTACCGCGGCTTGCCTGCACTTCCTCAACATGAGTAATGTCTTCAGTGTTTTGAGTTGCTGGAATCACCATCTCTTCCAAAACCAGCAACATGAGCCCCTTGTCCACTTAGAAGAATGTCGGACAAGGAAAATTCTCCCTCTTCCCCTTCCATCCTAAATTCGGTTTACAAAATACAAGAACATCATACAAATGACAAGATCATATCAGATCAACACAATGAGTAGTGTCCAGTTCCTATCCATGATCAGAAACACAGCTGGAATATAAGCAAACAATAAACTAGTAGTGTCCAGTTCCTATCCATGATAGACCCTGCTACTACACCTAGGAAGGGAGCAGATCACAAGGTTGCCAAATATTATCTGTCATCTTCATATCAAAGGAATAACGATTGACGACAGCTATAGATTTTTGATAATGTACTGCCTCCATGACCCAATAGAGACTGAAAGCTAAGCTCGGACTGAAAAAATCTTCATATCAAAGGAATATTATCTCGACATCTCCAGTTAAGACTGAAAGCTAAGCTCGGACTGAAAAAATCTGGCGGATTAGGATTGAGAAGAAAATATACAGTAAGCCACCAAACCCAATAGAGATGAAAATGCTAAGTACAACCAACGCCACTGTGCAAAATCATTCAAGCACTAACTCCATCCAAATAGTAGCAGAGATGAATATAGTAACTAGATAATTTTGTGAATACTGAAACTGAATGGGCAAGATAAATCTGGCTTAAAGTCCAACAGGAAAGCAGCGATTATGAGCCCACCAAAGTAAAAGAGAAAACAAATGCTCGGGTTGTTTCCTGGCTGTCGGCTGCCGCTCGGCACTCGCATCGCTCAGCGGCGCGGAATCGCACAGAGAAACATCGCATCCCATTGGCCGCATCGGGCGACGGCGAGCCTCGCGGCCTCGCTGGTACCGCGCCACGGCGGTGCGTGGCACGCCCCCTCCGGCCCTCACTGCCCCCACCTCGGCTTTGGCCTGGCCTTTGCGGCCGCGAGCGGCCGGCGTGGGCGCCAGGCCGCCAAGCCCCTAGCGTGTAGCGCCCCGGCTCTGGCGGTCGGCCGCCGACATCGAGCCTAGCGCTCCGACAGCCCCCGGGGGCGACGGCCGGGTTGGGCTCCAGCTTGACAAGCGACAAATGAAGAGGGAAGAGGAGTAATCGATCGGTACCTGGACGACCTTGCGGCTTCGAGTCGAGAGGGAAGAGGAGTCTTTCGCGCGGATCTTGGATCTTCACAGCTTCAACCTTGCGGCAGACGAAGACCGCGCGGGACGGAGACGAAGACCGCGCGGGACAAAGTCACTCGCCTTGGAGAGGACGCCTTGAGCGCAGGAGGCGAGCCGGCGACGGAGAAATTTCGGGATACCAAGTCGACTACAGACGCATCCCGCGTGCGGCACCCTAGAGTTTCTGAAGTTTGGAAAAATAGCAACCTAGTTTACCAAGTTGTTGGAGATGGATTTTTGAGATTTTGCCCAATTTATAAGAATAGCAAGTTAGTTTACAAAGTTGTTGGAGATGCTCTTAATAGAAACTATACATTTCAATGCAATTTGATAACAGAGTCTAGAAAAAAAAACAAACCAATCATCTCTCTCCAATCCTTAGATCCTGTGCGGGCAAGTACGCATGTGGCCGCGCCGCTGAAGTCTTCTTCCTCAGCTTGCTGCACGAGTGCTTGTTCGTGAACTCAGTGGCTAAGCCTAGGCCCCCGCCGCTTGCATCTCTGTCTGCTTGCTTCTTCACTTGCTCGTCTGCCGCACGAGCTAGCCGCCTCCACGGCGGCGGCGGTGCGCATCGGTGGCCGCACAGCATGCTGGCTCCACGGCGGCGGCGGTGCGCGAGCTCTGGTCTGCGGCCGCGCGGTCGGGGCAGCCGCGTGAGGCTCTACGGTGGCGGCGTGCCAGATCCCGCCGGTGGCCGTGCAAGGCTCTGCTGCGGCAACCGCCGAACTGCGCATGCTCCCACCGGCCGCGCGAGGGCCGTGATGATGGCGCATGGGATCCGCGCAATCACAGATGGAAACGAGCACTACTCCCCAACGCTAGATTCGATAGTTTCCATGGCCTCGTTGCCCGTGAAGACGTCGAGTCTAACTTAGACGTCGTTTCTACGTTTTTTCTCTTCTCTCATCATTAAATTGCTTGCCACATCAGCAAAATATCTACGTGGCAAGATAATTAATAGAGATAGAAACTATACTAGTTTCTGCATTGGGAGTGCCCTTACTTCTTTGACTACCACACCAGCTACATCCTGCATTCTAATAAACTACTGTACAAGTCATCTTAACTTCCTTTTACGTCGAAGTATCAAAGGTTGATTAAATTATAGATAGAATTATAAAGATGTATGATATCATTTTTTACGTCAAAATATTCGAAGTTTGACTAAAACTATAAACAGAGTTTCAAAGATTTATGATATCATTTTTTACGTCAAAATATCTCAAGGTTCCTGTACAGTATCGGGAAGGAACGAGCCATACAACATCGCCATCATCCCCTTGTGTTTCAGAGGACACGATGATTATCCATTCATGACAGTATTAGCCGTGAACAGTGGAGAAAGCATGATTAGAGGTTGCAGGGGGAGGGGAATCGATCATGCATCGTCATCATAATCACAAAGCCACCACATGCCTGTTTCTTGATCCAAAGACGATGACGACGACGGTCGCACGTGCGTACCGGGTGCCGCGCTGCCGAGCTGTTGGGTAGCGGCAACTATCATTAGGGTGCGTACTTTAAGCTCCTTTCAATTGCCCTTGTTGTCACGGACCATCCTGTAGGTGTAGGTACGTACTTCGTACGTACTTTACCCTAATACTCAATCAGTGGCTAATAATTTGCATGGTAGTATCTACTAATTAACTCATAGGTGAAGTAGTAGCAGTCATGTTTATTATTCATGTTTTTATTAGTGATAGAACACGGTGTATCATGTGTGTCGTATATATATCTGGAGAGGTCAGAGGGGTTTTGGTCTTACAATTTTTACTAATGAGCATTTTTTTTACTTCCAAGTTACCTAGAGTGGGTTGCACTTTTACTTGATTACGTACTAGCCAAAAAAACAACACTCGTCTAGTAATGTTGAGATGTGTTGGGTTGGTTTATCCATACGACTTGAGTTCTCTTTAACTACTGCTCCAATGCATGAGCGCTCACATTTATTTCACGTTTTCAATTTTAATAAAAATTAGTGCTTGTGTTTTTAAAATAAAAAATTCTAGGATTAACAGAAATAAAAAATTCTAGGATTAACATAAAGGAAGGGGTAGGGAATATGTCTGCAAACGAGATGAATTTCTCAGTCTTAAAATCTGTTAGTTTAGTTTGTCTGTAAGGTCATATTGGTGATTGTGCATGTATGTGTATGAGCATCTACGTCTCTACTATATTTCACAGATACTTCAAAAGTAATTTTGCTTCAATCTAAAAAAAAATCAAAATAGTTATATCCCTCCCACCTGGACTAGCTCTATGTCCACTAACAATTTACAATTACGATAATTCACAGCTGATACCACGGATAACGAATCCTGAGCCTTTTTCTCGCAATGATAAGAAAAGGATGGAATAATAAAATATTTACTGAAAACCTTCTTTTTTGTACGAGTTGGAAGTTGTTGCAGAAAACCTTTTTTTTTCCTCGTATGCCCTCACTCCCCTAACCTGCATGGTGTCGCGATATGATCCATCGGATGCTACCGTATCGTGCATTCCTTTTCCAGCGACTAATCTTGTCACGACACTTGTGATTCTACCTAAACACGATCTTGGCACACTTCCAAAAAGAAATACACAATATCCGCAACGAACTATATAAAGTGTCTGGACTTATAATACTAAGTATATATAAATAAATAAACTCATCCAGAGTAGCGAGTGACGTGTCAGTGTGAGTGTTCTTGCACAAACACACACACAAAAAAAAAATGTGATCTGTTATTAAAAAAAAGTTTGTGACCTGTCACTGTGAGCGGAGCAGAGGAACAGTGGAGCAGGGCGAGGCGCATGCGGCTGGGCGCTGGCGCGTCAACTTGGCCGGGTCGGTTCGGTCGGGGTCGGCCACGACCGCGGCTGCGCGGCGCCTGCGCGCGCGTGCGTCCGGGGCGGCCAACGAGGAAGGCGAAAGGGAAGGGACGACGGAGGATGGACCAGGCGGGGCCCACGTGGCGGTGGGCGCGGCGAGGAGGCCATGGGCATGGGCCCGCACGCGCCTCGACGCACCCTTCTCCGCCCGGGCCCGGGCCCACGCCTCCTTTTTGTCTTGTACGTGTTGCGCGGTCGTTCGCCGTAGTAGTAGCTCTCCAATGGCTTCAGGGGAGGATGCGCGGATCCTCTGCGGCTGGGGGGCTTTAGCAGCTCGCGAGGTCCACCAGCTTCCAAACGCCTTGCTTTACTGCCGGTTAGACCAATGGTTTACTTCTTTCTCTCGATCAGCAAAAAGCCACCGGCTGATGCTTAGAATAGAATTTGATTGAGGGGTATAGCAAAGAACACGGCTGTGGAATTGTCGCTGGGAACAGGTAAATATATGGCAAGCCGAGTAATGCAGAAGATAGAAAACCAAGAGGATGGATCAATAGCTTGTCAACTTACGAGTAGAGTCACGGGCCAATTGGTGGGGTTACGATAGACAAATGTCTTATTGTCCCATGTTTCTTGTATATTTTCATTTTAGTATATTACTTATTATGATGTGCTTTCACGGTAGGCTATATTGTATTTCTTATTGATCACTAAAATATTATCAATTGCAAGATTTTGAGGGAAAAAAATATAATGTATTTTGCTAGCAGAAATACATCTACAATCAATGGGCCCGTGAGATCTTATATAACATCAAAACCATACGGACATGCCCTTAGTGAGACAACTACAATTATATTTTTTGCTGCATAGTGGCATGTAAATTTTCATGTGTCTTTATAGCTGGTATGCGGGACAACTAGCACCCACTTTCTCCATCTGTCCTAAAATAAGTTAACCTTACATGATTTGTCATGGAAACCAAGAAGAAGGATAAATTGCTAAACTACCCTTACAAAATATCGACAAGTTTAAAGCCTTAGCAGAGTCATCGCGGTGCCTGCCCAGTAGAAGTTTCACAAGGCTTGGCTTCATGAAGAACCCGTGGACAAAAGCTGAGTAGGCTTCCGCTGGGGTCGTTTGTTTAGTGCGTGTTTGGTGCCCAGCTGTCTGGCTGACGGAATGCAAAAAACCAAACGTTTTGATTCCTACAGATTGGCTCGCGGCATATGCACACCGCTTTGTCGGGCCCTGGCTCACTAGGAACGCAGTTGGCCTCGGTTTTCATGGAGTCCGGCTCGCATGAGCGTGCCTCATGATTCGTTCGTGATAGAGTAGGTACATCAACAACCAAACCAACGTGTAACCAAAAACCAATACACTCGTCGTGTATGTACTTATGCAATCAACCAAGCATCAAGACCTTGTATGCAATAAACCTATCTTAACTTAGCATGGCTAGGAGAAGAGATCCAAGGATCTCCTCGTCATGGAAGCAATCGCCCCCTTCGCCCTTTTCTGCTGCTACTGCTATACATAGAAACTTGTGGTATTTGCTTCTTTATTTTGGATAACTTTTGAATAGCAAGGTCTAATTATTTTGAGACTGGGGGACTAAACTCCTATACCTCCATAGCTAGCACACGTTACATTAGGCCAAGCAAACCCATGACATGCGCCTATATAACTAGGTTCGCTTGCACATAATAGTAGCTTTGATTAATAGGCAGTAACAGACAATATGCTAGCTAGTGCTATAAATGAGATATCTAGACAAAAGATATGGCATAGAGTCCTATACAACAAGATATGAACTGTGCATTTTTTTATTCGATTTAATTTATACTTTATTTCCTTAGTACAATTAATTTTATCTAAAAACTACATTGCCATGCCATGGTCTATGTAGCTAGACACTAATAATATAATATCCCTTTTCTCAAGTTATTGTCATCTAAAAATCTCTATGTGTCTTATGGGGTGCATGTATCATCAGCACAAGCCAAACAACCCAGTATTAACTTGTCTAATTTCATCTGTATTAGAGTTAGAGATATAGTAGCTTTAAAATACATCTTCATATCAGTAATAATTAACTTGCAGAATGATGTATCTATAGGAAGCATATGCTACAAATTAATTTTACATACTGATATATGAAACGAATATTTTTAGATATTATTTATTTATAGACAAGCATATTTTGCTGGCATAATTATGAACTAGACATTCTCCGGATACGATCTATTGCATATCTCTAGCTCAATTAATTCCAGCCAAAAAACAGCCAGCAGCAGCTACATAGCACTAGTGGCTCACGCACAGTGCGCCACACCGGCGTCCAGCACACCGGCGAGGTGGCGTGGCGGGCGAGAGGGCGGGGCGGGGCGAGTCCAACGCCCAACGCTCACGAGGAGCAGGAAGAGAGAAAGAGAGAGAAAACCGCGGGCCCCACAAGACCACCACTGTCCACTGTGGCTGGCCTCTGACACAGCTCACACCTTTGACGAAACGGCAGCCCGGCCGGAGTCCAGCGGCCAGCCCCACCACCACTCTCCTTTTTTTTTTTTTTTTAAAACCAGAGACAAAGAAAAAGTCCAAGTGCAGGACAGGGACGGGCGCGATGGACGGCCGGGATCGGCCCGGGCCCCACCGCCCCCCCGCAGGCACGCCCGGCCCGAGGAAGGAATACGAGAGGGAGAGCGAGCACAAAGCGAATAAAAAAAAGGCGGAAAAGCGAGGGCACTGCCCTGCTGCGCTCCGCTGCGAGGGCTGCGCCTCCTACCAGTATTTTTGTTTATTTATTTATTTGTTTATATATAAATCGTCGCTCACTCCACTCTGCCGAGCGCCGGGCCTTCTTGGACTCACACCACTCCGCCAGCAGACGGACCACGGGCGGGGGCTGCTGCTTCTGCTGCGCCTTCGCTTGTCCCTGTCCTCCTCCTCCAGCACCCGAGCTCGTCGCTCGTCGTCACCACACCAACGAAGCGGGGGAGGCGAGGCGAGGCGAGGCGCCGGCTTCGCTCGCTCGGCGAGGTTTGCGACCTCATTCCCCTGCTCCTTCTCTGGTTTTTGCATGCGCTGATTTGGTGCCGAGCTTTTTAGCCTTGTGCCCATGGATTGGGGGCACGAAGCAGCGGATTGCTTGCTTGCTGGCGTAGGGTTTCCCCCTCCTCCTCGATATTTTTTGAGTGGATGTGTTTTACGGCGGAGGGAGGGGGAGAAAGAGCAGCGGCGGCAGGGTGGTGGGCTGGCGGCGGCGATGGCTGGCTCCTGTGCTTTTTTTTCTGCTAGCGGCGTCGTGTAGGTCTCAGGTGTTTGTTGGGTTGGCTTGTCATGTTGCCTAGTTTTAGTGTTGATTTGATTTGGACCATTTAAGCGCCATGTTCCCGTGCTCGAATGCCCCAATTTTAGCTCACCCGGTCCGTCGCCGAAATGCCGCCTTCATGTGCCTCATCATTGTGGGAATCTGCTGCTGCTGCTGCTTTATATTTATTCAGTCAGTCAGGCTGCAAATCTAGGGATGCCGCTTGCCAATCTTTTTATGGCATGGAATGGAATGATTACAGCCACCGGCGCGTATCAACCTTTGTCACTGTGTTTTGCCTTTGTGTGTGTGTACGGAACGGAATGCTCGTGCTGTCTGTCACCGCGAGAGATTGCGCTGTCTGTGCTCAGGCGGTGGTTTGATTTCAGTGAGTGGTTGTTTGGTTGCAGGGAGGGCCGAACGGGATGGCGCCGCCGTCGTCCTCGTCCATGGAGGGGATGGAGGAGGCCAACAGGACGGCAGTGCAGAGCTGCCACCGGGTGCTGGCGCTCCTCTCCAACCCGCACGGCCAGCTCGTCCCCGGCAAGGAGCTCGTGGCCGCCACCGGGGACGCCGTCGCCAAGTTCGGCTCCCTGACGGCCAAGCTCTCCAACTCCAACTCCAACGGCAATGGCCTGCAGGGCCACGCCAGGGTCAGGAAGATCAAGAAGCCCCTGCCCATCTTCGACAGCAACCTCTTCCTCGAGAGCCCTGCGGCGGTGGCTGCCGCTGCCACCGCCGCCAAGACGCCCAGCCCGAGCCCGATCACTGGCCTCCAGCTGTTCCCGAGGTACCACCAGATGGAAGGCTCGTCGTCGAAGGATCCTGTCAGGATCCCTCCCCAGTTCCCCAAGAGGTTGCTGCTAGAGAACCCGGCTGCCGGTCTCAATGGGCCACCGTCGCAGGCCACTCCGGTCCAGATGGTCCAGCCGGTGTCCGTTGCGCCACCCGCAGGGACACCCACCCCGGCATTGCCCGCCGCTCACCTTCATTTCCTCCAGCAGAGTCAGAGCTACCAGAGGTTTCAGCTCATGCATCAGATGAAGATTCAGAGCGAGATGATGAAGAGGAGCAATCTTGGTGATCAGGGCGGTAGCTTAAGTGGTGGTGGTGGTGGTGGTAAGGGCGTGAATCTCAAGTTTGACGGCTCGAATTGCACGGCGTCATCGTCTCGCTCGTTCCTTTCATCTCTGAGCATGGAAGGGAGTCTTGCGAGTTTGGATGGAAGCCGGGCCAACAGGCCTTTCCAGCTAGTTAGTGGCTCTCAGACATCTAGCACGCCGGAGCTGGGCATGGTGCCAAGGAGAAGGTGTGTTGGTAAGGAGGATGGGAGTGGTCGGTGCGCAACCGGGAGCCGGTGCCATTGTTCAAAGAAAAGGTTGGAATTATTGGTTATAAACTGAAGGTTGACTACTATATATGTTTTTTTAATTTGTTTCTCCCTTTTTTGTATGTAATTGCAGGAAGCTAAGGATAAGGAGGTCCATCAAAGTCCCTGCAATAAGCAACAAGGTTGCAGACATTCCAGCTGATGAGTTCTCATGGAGGAAGTATGGGCAGAAGCCAATTAAGGGATCCCCACATCCAAGGTACTAAACACCTGGCAATCTGTGACTGCTTTAATCTTTTTGTGTGAATTGAAGTGTTTCTTACTAGAGTATAAGAGTATATGCGGTCCATATTTAATGATATCTGCTTATATATCGATTTGGTACTTGCTAATTGACAATGTAGTCGTACCCACTGGCTTGATACTATTTTAGTTACATACGACTACCATTTCTGTTGAGTTCAAAGTTAGTATTTCCATATTCTGCAACACATGATCTCGCTTGGAAGCACGCACCACAAAATAATACTGATATGAAAAATCTGACCAAGTGCTCCCCCTACTATCTTGATGCTGCTTATAGCATTCGGCCGTTTGGCTTCTAATCAAGTTATTCAGTTTTGTTTCCTATATTACAATAAGCATACTGCATACATGTGGATGTGGTTTGAAAGAAACCTGTTCTAATTATGGTAGCATGCCTGTTGCAATCCAAGAAAGGTTACAGCTGGCAACCTCTTTCACAACATAGTTCACTCTCTTGTAGCTTTGTTAAATATGCAGATTCATATTACTCACAAGCTCACCCTCCTTGCAGGGGTTATTACAAGTGTAGCAGTGTGAGAGGCTGCCCCGCGAGGAAGCATGTCGAGAGGTGCGTGGATGACCCCTCGATGCTGATTGTTACCTATGAAGGTGACCACAACCACAACCGAGTTCTAGCCCAGCCAGCCTGATCTTTCAGGCTATCAGTTCAAGATCGCTTCTATAGTCACCCTCCTTCCCTAGAGGAAGGAGGACAACAACAACAACCGAAGAAGAAGAGCTTAGTGTCTGTACATATGTTCTGCTTCTAACAGTTGGAGGAGAGAGTCAGTTAGCTAGATCTTTCAGAAGAATCAATGGTGACAGAAGGAAGGAAACTTATCGCGTCGATGGAGAAAGGGAGAGTTCCTCATCAAATCAAATACTCTAGTTTTGTTAGTTTCGATTTCTCTTTTGCGTTCATCCTGTGTTAGGGCCCATCCTGTGGTTGCAGTGTAACATTGAGCTGCAGTTGTTGTGTCTGAGAATGGTGTTAGGGGATTGGATCGGAGAAGAAGGCATAAGGCAGGAAAGTGCCTGTAAAAGTGGCTACACCTAGGAACAGAATGTACAATGGTCTTCAGTCCAGTGGTACAATCTTGTTGACGCGCTCAGTGGTTTGTTTGGTCTGTCGCGTGTTGTTTGCTAGCGCGAGTGTATGCTGCGATGCATGGTATTGCCGGCTCTGTTCGTGCAACAACCGCAGCGCGCATTTGTACTGGCACGTCTGCCGGTTTGAGAGGCCGGTTCCCTGCGGTCTGCGTGTCTCCACTGTCTGAATTCTGACGATGCTTTTGACAGTTTGACATCTTCGCGGGTTCAGACGTTCTGATCGTGGCCTTGATGGGATCAGAGGGGTTCACGGGCCTGCTACTTCTCTGCTGCTGGTTCGTGCTTTGCTATTTTTTTTGACCTTTCGCACGCGTGACATGATATAGACATGTCTGTGTGAATAGAGTTGCAGCTGTTAGTTGCCCTACACTTATCTACAGTAAAGCCTGTTTGGAGTTAACAGCCACAGCAGAAAAAAACCAGCAGAATAAACTGCAGCAAGCACAGCCTAAGGCTCCTCCAAGCTAGTTTAAGTCCTGTATGGGAGAGCTCCCCCAAGCTAGTTTAAGTCTAGTCTAAGAGAGCTCCTCCAAACTAGATTCTCCAAACTACTTCCTTTATTTTAGGGCATATTTGAAACACGAGATTTTTTTATATAAAATTAAACTGATTTCTATGTAATTTCTGCACAATTCTGCTTTTCGTGCAGTTTTTGATGTCCAAATACATGGTAACAAAAATATTTCTTAAAAAGTCAAATCGTCATATAGTTTAGAAGGAGAGAGTAGTTTATTGCTATACTGGCATAGAGTACTCCAACCAGTGAATCAAAATAACCTAAAGCCACATTTAGAGAAATCATTATAGCGGGGCATGGTGAATTGAGTTAGGGCTGCGACGGCGATCAGGCAGGCGATGGCCTGATGAGGTATTCCGTCCCAATCGGCAGATTTACTTTCACCGAAAAACAGACTCCCACACCAATGCAAGTCGTATGTGGACTGTTGTGTGCGTGAGTGCGTCAAATACAGAGATCAGGTAGGCGATGGCCTGATGAGATAGTATGGGATTTCGAAGGCTTGAACAATCTTAAGAACAAAGTTTCCTATAATCAAGCTGTTAATGTTAACAAGCCGTGATATGAAATCATAAGTATTCTATTGTCTTGTTTAGTCTAAATGAATCTGTCTCCAAGCTACACAGTGTATATCAGTGCAATCGCCGATGGTGGTTGTCATAGCAAGAAATGTTCTATCACAATCATCAACGGACAAACTCCTCCTTTGACACATTATTGTTGATGATAACTATCTTTCGTTAGAGATTAGAATTTCATACTTTTATTATGGGTGGTCAAAGAAAGTCACAAAGCTCAATATTTAAACTCTACCAATAAATGGTAAAATAATTTTTGTACGGCAGAGGTTAGGATAGATCAAAACATAAATAATATTATACCATTTCTGTTATCTTTTCCATGAATGTTTAGACCAACCGCACTGGGGTCCTGGAAACGCGCCCGGTACACGTTTACGGACGGGGAACCGCCAAGCGGCGGCGTCCGCCACACCGACGTGGCGTTCGGAACTGGCACGCCGGCCGCCAAACTGGCGCGGTAGCGCGTGTCCGGGACACTGCGTGTGGCGCGGATCCCACGCGGCGCCCCATCCGCCGGGCGTGTGGGTGGGGAGAGAAGGGCGGGCGAAGGCGGCGAGGGCGCGGCCGCCGCTGTTGCCGGAGCAGGCTGCTGCGCGCGGCCGGGGCCGGGCGCTGCCGGAGCTGCCAGCGTCGCCGGGACCAGCTTCGCCGGAGCCGCCGCCGCGACGCCGCCAACCGCCCGCCCGGGTCTCCACCGCAGAGAGAAGAGAGGTGGGGAGAGAAGGGAGCAGGCCGGCCGCGTGGGATCCGCGGACGGACGTGGAGGGAGGAGGGAGCAGGGGCCGCGCCGGAGCTCGCCCGGCCTCCCCGTGTGTCGAGCTCACCTGGCCTTCCGCAGGGCGTGCCGAGGTGGCGCGCCGCTGGCCAGCGCCGGCCGGGCCGCGCCCAGCGCCTCGCCAAACCACGTGCGCTCGCGCTGCAGCCTGCTCGCGGCTGCGGCGCGCGCTCGCCAGGCGGCCCCGCCGCGCCCGAGCAGCACTGCTCGCAGCTTGAGCGCGCCCGAGCCGGCTGCCGCCAGCGGCGCCCGCCCGAGCTCACGGCCATAGCCGCGCGCGCTCCACCGGGGCCACGCGCTCGGCCCGGCCGCCCGGGAACTTCGCGGGCGTAAAGCCACCACCGCAACTCGCCTGCGCCGCGCCCGATGCCAGACGCCCGCGCGTGCCTTCACCTCATAGGAGCCGCGCGTGCGCTCACCGGGGCAGGCCGCATAGCCTCGCCGGTCTTTGGCCGCCGCGCCTCGTGCTCACCTCACGGGGGCCGCGCCGCGCGCGCCCGGGCCGGGCCGCACGCGCCGCACTCACCGGAGGGGCCACCGGCGCCGCTGCTCCTCCTTGGCATGCGCGCCGATGGGGAGGGAAGAAAGGAAAGAGAGAGGGATGGGAACCGGTGGGGATGGGGAAGAAAAGGAGAGAGAAGGTTGGTGTATGATATGTGGGACGTACTTATATGGGATATAAAGGATGGATGAGTGCGGGGAAAGCTGAATGTAGAGCAGAGAATATCGATGACCAGGACAGAATATTCCCGTTAGAGGATGAATTTAAAGAATGAGTGCGGATAGCCTTAGATTGTTCCACCCCGTAACCCAGCCCGCCGTCCGCACTCAGCTGGCTGCCGTGTGGGGGCACGTACGGAAGACCATACCCACAGCTGCTAAGTCGTCGAACGAGGACTCCCTCTGTCCCTGTAGCCACCAGCGAAGCGTACGTCAGGGAACGGGGGGAGACGCCGTGATGTGGTCGTGGATTGGAAGGAACTGTGAAGTCTGGAACACCGCCTGAGGTTGGGCCATTTTTCTGAGATTGGGCCTTCTTTTTTCGGTTGGAAAGGAAACCTGAGATTGGGCCTTCAAAGTCGTCGTAGTGAAAGAATTTTGGGTCTGATTCCGAGTGTACTTCTGAAAATTAATCAAATTATAAATTTTAAGTCGTTCTAGGTTTCTAGATAATAATTTTATTTATATAACCAGATATATATGACATCTGTATACATAATAAGAAATAAGTATCTTCAAATTAGAACAACTTATAATTTAAACAGATGAAGTATTAGAAAAAAAAATGTTCTTTCCTCCTTGCCATCGACCCAAACATTTGCCTTATTCATTCCCGTCTATTTTAGAATTAGCTACTGCCATGCGAAACGACGTACTCCCTCTATTCCAAATTGACTGTCGTTGTTGGTTTTCGTGCCACAAGTTTGACTCGATTTGTAGAAAATACATGCAATATTTGTATCTCTAAATAAATTTAAAAAAAAAAAACTAGATTCAAAGATCTTTCCAATGATACTAAATATGATACTAATTGATGATATTTAATATTTATAAAAATTGCTGACAGTTGTTTCTCGGGAAGTGAAAGCGACAGATATTTTGGAACGGAGGGAGTATGCGTCCCCTGGCTTGAGCAAGTAGTAAAATTTGGTGTGATTTCCTTTTCTTTTTGTCACTCTGAAACAAACAAGACCTGTGGGGTACGGAAATTCCGTGTCATGGATCGTCAAAATCCTGAAACATTGTTCACATAGGCAGCTAGGGAGCTAAGGATAATGAAATGCGCCGGCCGCGATCGAGGAGAGTACGTATACATCGTCACCGTACTATACGGCGGTCCCCGTGTCTCTCATCTGATCCCCGGCCCCTGAATATATGTCAAACAAATGTTTAGAGTATGGCAGAGGTGGAGTATGGCAGGAATAATAATACTAGTGATTACTACTGAACATGCCGACACAGTGACACTGATTACTGAACATGACGACACAGTGACACTGCTCTTTTACACACTCTCACACATGCGTAAAATGTACTGCTAGTAGGTAGGGCTGGTAATACTCCTACCAAAGCAAAGTTTACTGGTAGACAAACATGATTATTGATACTCCTAGCTAGCTAGGTGGCCAGAAAGCAATGCATCTTTCTGTTTTTTGTTCTGTTTCCTCCTGCTCTTCAGTCTTGAGTCCTTGCATTGATCAACAGTATATTCTCAATGTGGGTCTCACAAAGAAGAAGAAGAAGAAGAAGAAGAAGAAGAAGAAGAAGAAGAAGAATGGAGGTCCTACTGTTTTGGGCCGGCGTAGAGCTGTTGCTCGCTGTTTGAGCTGGAGAATGAGTGAATGAATGAGAAAGGAGGCGTGAAGGATGGGGAATAATACACTGCACTGATTACTGAACCTATTGACACACTGACACTGCTCTTTTACACATTGTCACATATACGTAACATGTACTACTAGGCTGCTAATACTCCTACCAAAGTACCAATGCAAGTTTACTGGTAGACAAACATGATTATTGATAGCTAGTTTTAGATACATTCCAAATTAGTTTAGTTAAAAAATAAACCAATTACGACCTTGATATTTCTTAAGAATGGTACACTCTAGTTGAGCATTTAAGATTGTTTTGCAACGATGGATGTTTAAATAATATAGTCTGTTTTAATTAACTTGACGCACTCTTCACAATGGTATACTTCAAGTCCTTTATTTCACCTATTCATAAGTGCTCCATATATCATCTTTTCATGTGTATTTTCAGCACATATCATATAAAACAACTCTTTAGCACCAAAACTTGTAGAACTTATTAAATTATGACATGTTTTGATATGAAGCTTATGAAATGATGCCATTTTATTAACTTTTGGAAGTCACATGATTTGAGTTAAGGACGGTAATAGATAAATAATAATTTTGAGTACCTTTAATTGTTTTTATCAGCTTATTTCTATATATATGACGAACGATATATGCTAATTATTATTTGTTGTATACAATTATATTACACTGGTTTGAAGCATTTGTGGAGGGTTCGATTAATCCGGTCAAAACAATCCTACTTGACTTTTCAACCAATTCGTAACGGTTAGACAAGTGAACCCGTCTGATTGGATGTATGGTACGGCACTAATAACTATAGTCGAGACCTGAGTTTTGAGTGTATTATACACTTCCAGATCCAGTTCCAGCCCCTTGTTCACATAGGCAGCTTGGGAGCCACAACGTACAAGGGTGGACGGATAATGAAATGTGCCGGCCGGCCGGGACCGAGCAGCCCAAAACTTTTGGAGCCAATATAATTTCTTTTTTTTTGGAGCAGATGAGGAGTGTACGTGGACGTCGTCGCCATACTATACGGCGATCCCCGCGGCATGTGCACGATCGAGATCTGATTCTGATCCCGGCCCTGTGAACAATATGCCAGACAAATGTTTTGGGTTATCTTTTGCTATCCACCCGCAATCCTGCATCATGCCCGACACGGCCGATGTGTGTTTCACGAGCGAGACATGGTCGCACGCACGCGCAGACAATGTGCTGCAGACGTCACGCAGGACACATGTGCATACCGTCATTACAGTGTGTCGTGTCTAATAGAACTATGAACGGCCTGATGAGGTAGATAAACTTGTTATGTATACTCCCTCATCTATAAAATTGTGAGTTGTTTTTTTTAACATAGCTTTTACTACTGTTTATCTAGACATGCCGAGATGTGTAACAAGCTCAAACAAATCAGAACGACTTATCATTTGAAATATAAATTTAGAACGAAAGAAGTACATACGTATGTTTGGAACTTTAATTTGAATCAACTTTTCCAAAATGGCATCTCGTGAGGAGTCTTGGCCACCATAACCGTTACGCACAAGAAAATGAAATATGCATCTTTGTGGGAGATGTAACAATTATAGAGCTTTTTTTAAAAAAAAAAAATCACTAATCATAATTAATTCATATAAGGTTCGTAGTCCAACTGCATCTCTTTCTCTATATAACTTAAAGACAACATGCTGTGTAGTACTAACAAGAAGAAATTTAGGTTACTTTTTAGCCTTTTAGGAGATGAGGTGCTGCATTGGGATTGGGAGCTGCAGGAGATAAGGGTTCCTGCTTTGGATTCTTTTTATTCCTCCGGGTTTGGATTCTAGGCCAGCGTAGAGCTGTTGCTCGCTGTTTGAGCTGGAGAATGACTGAAGCAGAAAGGAGGCGTGAAGGATGCAGGGGAAGAGGTGGAGTACGGTAGGAATAATACACTGCTGATTACTGAACATGCTGACACAGTGACACTGCTCTTACCGATGCAAGTTTATGGTAGACAAACATGATTATTGATGCTAGTAGCTAGGTGGTCAGAAAGCAATGCAGCTTTTTGTTTTTTCTTCTGTTTCCTCCTGCATTCCTGCTCTTCAGTCTTGAGTCCTTGATCCACTTTGCTAATACAAATTCCTTGATCGACAGTTTATTCTCCTTGTGTCTGTCACAAGGATCAACAGGAGATCGTTGTCACATGCAGATCCTGCAACGGCATCATCGCACGTGACACGTATTCCCTCTCTCGGCCTATAAATACCGCCCCCACCCAGGATCGAACGAGCAAGCAACGAAGCACACACTCTACACTTTGAGTGAAGCAAGCACATAGAGCATAGTAGTACGTAGTTAGCAGCCATGGACGAGTACTTGAGCCAGCCGCTGCTCCTCTCCATCGTGGCCGTGGCGCTGCTGCAGCTGCTGAAGCTGGCCCTGAAGCCTCGGCTGCGGCTGCCGCCTGGCCCGTGGCAGCTGCCGGTGATCGGCAGCATGCACCACCTGGTGAACGTGCTGCCGCACCGCGCGCTGATGGACATGGCCCGCGTGCACGGCCCACTCATGATGCTGCGGCTCGGCGAGACGCCGCTGGTGGTGGCCTCCTCCAAGGAGACGGCGCGCGCGGTGCTCAAGACCCACGACACCAACTTCGCCACCAGGCCCAACCTCCTCGCCGGGGAGATCGTCGGCTACGACTGGGCCGACATCCTCTTCTCCCCCTCCGGCGACTACTGGCGCAAGCTGCGACAGCTCTGCGCCGCCGAGATCCTCAGCCCCAAGCGCGTGCTCTCGTTCCGTCACATCAGGGAAGACGAGGTGAGTGCTGTGCTGGTCAGTAGTGTCCACACTTAATTAACGGCCGGCACACAGCTAATGGAACACGACAATTAAAGGCTGTGTTAACGTAACGCATATACTAACACTAATAAGAAATCTAAGAACAAAAAAAAAGGAAAAGATGTGACCCTCCCTGACACGTACGATTATTGTACACATGACAATGACATGCATGAACGAACGAATTGAAGGTGGCGCTGCGGATTGAGGAGATCCGGGCGGCGGGGCCATCGACGCCGGTGAACCTGAGCGTGATGTTCCACAGCCTGACCAACAGCGTCGTGTCGCGGGCGGCCTTCGGGAAGAAGCGCAAGAACGCGCCGGAGTTCTTGGCGGCCATCAAGGCCGGCGTCGGCCTGTCGAGCGGCTTCAACATCCCGGACCTGTTCCCGACGTGGACCACGGTGCTGGCCAAGGTCACCGGCATGACGCGCAGCCTCCAGGACATCCACCGGACCGTGGACGCCATCCTGGAGGAGATCATCGCCGAGAGGAAGGCCATCCGCGACGAGAAGATCAGGATCGGCGCCGAGAACGCCGAGGAGAACCTCGTCGACGTGCTCGTCGCGCTGCAGGAGAAAGGCGGCTTCGGCTTCCACCTCACCAACAGCAGAATCAAGGCCATCATACTGGTAATTAATAATCTGAATAGCTACACGAGTATTAGCAATCATTATGTCTAATCACATGCATGGCCACCACCCACCAGGACATGTTCGCCGGCGGCACGGGGACGTCGGCGTCGGCGTTGGAGTGGGGGATGTCGGAGCTGATGCGGAACCCACCGGTGATGAAGAAGCTCCAGGGGCAGATCCGGGCGGCGTTCCATGGGAAGGCGGTGGTGACGGAGGCGGACCTGCAGGCGAGCAACCTGCGGTACCTGAAGCTGGTGATCAAGGAGGCGCTGCGGCTGCACCCGCCGGCGCCGCTGCTGGTGCCGCGGGAGAGCATCGAGGAGTGCGAGCTGGACGGGTACACGATCCCGGCCAAGTCGCGCGTCATCATCAACGCGTTCGCCATCGGCCGCGACCCCAGGTACTGGGACGACGCCGAGGCGTTCAAGCCGGAGCGCTTCGAGGACGGCGCCGTCGACTTCACGGGCGGCAGCTACGAGTTCGTGCCGTTCGGCTCCGGCAGGCGGATGTGCCCCGGGTTCAACTACGGGCTCGCCAGCATGGAGCTCGCGCTCGTCGGCCTGCTCTACCACTTCGACTGGTCGCTGCCGGAGGGCGTCGACGAGGTTGACATGGAGGAGGCCCCCGGCCTCGGCGTGCGCCGCCGCTCGCCGCTAATGCTATGCGCCACCCCATTCGTCCCGGTCCCGGCATCGGCGGCATGCATGTAGGATCCGAGTGCCTGCATGCATGCATGCATGCAAACGCTGGCAGGGTCGATCGTACGGATCCAAGCAGGAGTATTCTGTAGTGTATTTCGTTTTTATTGCGAGTACGTGTGTGTATTTCTGTATCCAAAGCAGGAGTATTCTGTGGTGTGGTGTACTAATAATGTTGTACTCTTCGACGCGTAGGTAGGACTGTGTAGTGTATAGCCCGCAGAATAAGTGTATCGCAGCGGGCACTTTTGTGCAACAATGATAACTAATGAGAAGCGCTCCACGTATGATTGGTTTGTTTAACCTCTATGTTTCTGGGTGTTTATTTTCTATCACCTCGATGCGGCTAATGGGAATTTGGTAAAAGCTTTCTTTATTGAAATTGAAAAAAACAATGTCACACACCCAATACTGTTGGCACAATAATTAGACTACCAGAAGCCCAAGAGAAGACGTCAGCGTAGAAATATTTCTTGATGTAATTATTGGTATTGTACAAAGTTGCTATACATGCATCGCCTTCTCTTCAAATTATAATGCACTTTTCACTCTAAATTAAACTTTCCTAAATTCAACAGTGCCTTTTAAAAAAAGTAATCATTGTGTACAAATTCAGAAAAATCCCTATAAATATATACTCCATGGCATATTTAATAAAACTAATTACATGTTGTAGATGTTAATGTAATTTTCTATAAATTTTATCAAAATAGGAAACTTAGATTTATATTAGAAAATCCAAAGCAAACTATAGTCTGAAACAGAGAATATATATATCGCAGTCCACATGATTTGTGGTGACCTTTTTGTTTTTTGTTTTCCTCATATACGCATAGTTAGTGGTAAAGCGTTGGAAATGGTGTCCGTATGTACCAATACCGTAGGCGTAGTTAAATCTCTTTACCAAATGAATGTGTTTTTCTTTTGAATGTGCATAGACTGTTGTTGGCACAAGTGAACTGCTGAGGAAAGTTATTAATTCAGATCTTTGGTTTTGTGGAGACGTGGAGGAATGGTGCCCTCTACCCTGAGATTTGTTTATGTTTCTTCGTATAATTGTATCAATGCGATCAGAAAGATGGTACCATCAGAATCGAGCTCACTACAAACAACGATACAGTCGACTAATATATTGCTGCCTTTTTTCGTCCCCACGTACTATGGCCACCGTGACGTACGAACTCCATCTTGTTCAGTAGCATGCTGCTTGCTGCATGGATCGCGTGTTTGGATTCTTTAACGGGTGGTACAGTATCAGTATATCGCTTGACCAGGAAGAGGAAAGGTGTATTGACCCTTTTTCACAAAAAGGTTTTGACGTAACACAAGAGTTTCTTTCTATGGTAAGTAATGTTTCAGAGCTAGTACACTTTCTTGGATTTGTTAAGTATAAGCAAGGCTGCTTGTCTGGTAAACCAAGGACAGAGTTTCATTCTGGTGAGAATACCCCGATTTTGGATACCATATGACAATATCTTGATTGACAGTATCTTGCCTGGTAAACCAAAGGACAGAGTTTCATATGCCGAATGTCTTTATCTGTTTGAATATCGCTGTTGACAAGGAACTTATACATTGATCCTACTAAGAAATCGTCATTGTGGAGGCTCCAAAACAAATTTATCACTCCCCTCATTTAACTATATTTCACAATCGTCCTTGCAACTAAATTATGCCACCTCATTAACTTTTTACCACTATATAAGGATCTTCCAAGGAGGACACTAAGTGGAGTTTGTACTAAGAACACACGGTAGTGTAGTGTGCTTTTATTCCTTCAGTATAAGCAAGCAAAGACAAGACAAAAAGGAAAGAAAAGAAAAGGAAAAAGGAAAAAAAAATCACTGTTCAGCTATTGATAGCTCTACCAAGACCATTTTTTTTAGATTACACAGTAAAAAGCAGATGCTCACAGTGCATGCACACTCATCCCTATGAACACACGCATACTCACTTCTATGAATGCATGCACACAAACTCTACCAGCTCTAACAAGACCATTGGCTCTACACAAATATATAACAGTTGGATATTCTGGTTGGTTGCCAAACTAGAGGCAAGTAATCAGCATCTATGAGAAAGTACTGCTCTATCCAAATAACTCTCTAGTCTCTTATTATGAGGCTATGACAAGGTTCCAGCGAAGCATACCACATCCTTCCCAAAAAGAATGAAATACTAAGTTTGAATTAAGTCATACTGTCTAAAGTTGGACTGAGTTTATAGAAAATAATACCATCAAAATAAGTTTATTATAAAAAAATGCATTCCATGGTTAATATATTTGATACTATATAAAGATTAGTACTTTTGTATATATTTGGTAAAATCTGACACTTTTATTGACTCATCAAAAGGAGATAATTACATTCTTTTTTGGGACAGTGGGATTAGATCATATATGATCTAGAAACTATATAATTGAGCAGTTTTTTAGTCTAATATGACAGATATTTAAGTTTAAACTGTTCTGGTGATTTAAGTTTAAACCGTTCTGGTGTATGCATTGTTTGCAACATATTATAGAACTTTTATTCGTTCAGCATAAATAAGCACATCAGGACTGAGGAAAACAAATAAAAAAGAGAACTCACAGCAATCAATCATTAGTAAGCTCAAGAGAAAAAAAAAGAGGTACATACAGATTATAATTCTGGAAACACAGAAGGTAGAACTTGAAACCTTGATGCAATCATCACAAATTGGTCAACGCACCATGAAGATAACAGGCATATATATTTTTTGTCCCAAATTGCTGCTAGTGTCTTAGTAGTTGCTCCGTGTGCCTTTTGCGGTTGCTTCTGTTACCTGGCAGTAGTGGCAAAACTTGATAACTAGGTCGCTAACCACCCCATGCCTGCAGGAGATCAAATTCCTGTTGAATGTCCCACGAGTACCCCACAAAAGCAGAAACTCAGTGCTAATTAGCAAGCACCGACAACTCTGAGTAATAGGGAACAAATGGAGTACAAAGCCAATGGCTGCGTGTGAGAGATCGGAGAGCATGCACTTTCTTACTGTCCATGTCATATGCTATCAGCTTCTTCTGGTTGCAGTGCTGAACAAGGAAGACCCAGTTACAATCTGGATGGATGGCAGCAACATTGTAGTCAGCATGAACTCCACACTTCGTTTTTCCAAACAGATTCAAGAAGGTCACATTGCACTTGAGTTGCCATTCTTCTCTATCATAGTCCTGAAGAACCCAAATGGAAATTCCACTCTGGTAAAAGCCTTCTCCTTCTAGGTATCCACTGATGCAATACAAGTGCCCTTGGGATTGACCAAGAAAAAGAGCACTAGAACCACGAACCCCTGGCCAGCGAATGGCCCTGCAAGTCTTCCCTCCCCACCCAATCCCAGCTATCAGATAGTTTCCGACGTAACTGTGGTAGACGATAAAATGCAGCATACCATTGACAAAGGTGTTGCCCATATATGTGGCATTAGCCTTAAGCCATAGTTTCCACCTAACTCCCTCTTGCCATTTCCTCTGCTTGCTTGTGCAGTTGATCCACATCCCGGATTCAGACGAATAGGTGCGCACCTCAATCACACCTTGATTATCATTCTCCCAGAGGTGGAACAATTGAAAGTGCGGCGAGATCACTGGGTCAAAGACGATGTAGGTAGGCGTGTAGTCATATGGAGAGGGACAGCCGGCGCTGGGCACGGCCACCCATTGTTCAGTGGTGGGGTTGCACACAATGTAGCCCCGTCTGCCATCCAGCATGACTAGATCCCATTGGTCTGCGCTGTGCCCAAAGAGGAGGAGCCCATTGCAGGAATGCAGGAGCCTGATGTTGTTATTCCCGGGCAGGTTCGTCAGGAAGGAGATGGAAGTGTCAAAAAGGGGCGCGGTGATCCCCGGCATACTGATGAATTTCCCGTGGAAAAAGCCGCCATCGGGGTCGCTACGGAAGAGGCCTTCTAGGGTCTGGGGGAACCGCTTGCGGTGCACGGGGTCGGAGATGAGGTCGCACCAGCGTTGCGAGACGCACTTGAATCTATGGATGGACCTCACGGGAGCGCGCACAAGGATCTCCAAGATGGCGTCTTCTGGGAGGCACGGCACCGGCACCGCCGCCCCGCCCCTCTTGGATTTAGGGCAGTCCATGTCACTGAAACGGATTACTAGGGGTGAGGGTATGATCGAGCGAGGAAATGAAGAGGAGGTAGGGGAGAAGCGGAGAGCGTACCAGCCACCGGAGACGGTCGGGATGGACGAACGCAGCGGCGCGGCGCTCGCCGCTGACGCTGAGTTCGTACGGTCACCGGCAAGACTTCGATGGATCAGCAAATGATTTTTTTTTTTTTGAAACCGGGTTTATATTTCATAAATATTTCTGATGGTTTACAACCCAATGCTTACAATGACACCTTCGAAATAAAAGAAAATTACATTCAGATTCAGGTCCTTGCAAGCTTCTCCCGGTGATCCTCGTCGCCGACGGCCGAAACAGTCGTGTTGAAGCCGACCACCTTCCGGACGAAGAAACTTCAAAGATTTTAAACAGCACCAAGAGCAGCATAATGACAGTACCAATATGCTTTTTACCCGCTGAACGCACAGACCTAATAAGATGGCCAGCAGCCATCGCATCGCCGGACATCAGGGAGCGTGACGCCTCAACCGCCAACATCCCCGGCATGCCGGCCAACAGAACACCCCGAAGGGGAAGGAAACCACCACAAAAGGTGGGAGCAAAAGACAGCAAATGATTTATTTGGGGACCTGTTTTTTTATTCAAAGCCTCGGCTCTATGGCCTTTATTTTTACATAGAGAGAGAGACCTAAAGGGAATAGATCCGGCCCAAAAGTCCGAAGAAACAGGCCTAAGAGGCCGAGACCTTTTTTTTTCTTTTAGGGGACCCAAGAGGCTGAGACCTTGAGCGCTCCAAGAATCAATTGTAGAAAATTAGATTTTGACCCTCCGCTGTTGGGTAATTGACACTTAATTTCATTTGAGCACAGAAAACTCTGGCGAGCTTTTTCGGTGCATCCAAATTCTTGTGCCCTGTTTGAATTGCATCAACCTTTTGGATCTCTCCTTGTTCCTACACTGTATGTATATCCTTGTGCATCTGGCTCTGGAAGTGAGCAATGACCGTCTACAATGTATGTACAGTATATTCATGATATTTTCAGTAACTGCTTATATCAGAACATTTTGTACCTAGAACTTGTAGCTTATTTTATCCTACGCTTTAAATTTGGTCACTTGTGCTTGGATGCATTCAAATTTCACCAGGAGTAGGCTGCCAAGGTTAGATAGTCCACTTCCAGCCAGCTTTTATGCGATCCATTTGACGCACTCATATGCCAAGGTTAGATGGACGGCGCAGCCAGCACGAAACATGAGGGGATGAGAGGGGCGGGATGGGACCCAACAAATAGGAGAGGTAGGATTGTTCGTACATCTTATCATCTTCGCAAGAGCCAAGTTTGTACTTGCGGCCGCCGTGCCAATGTGCCATGGGCCGCTAATGGCGAAGAGCGGCCGGCTCATCTGGATCAAGTTTGTACTTGCGGCGATTCCGATCTACACCACCATCGCCGACGGGCTTTCGGTATGGGCTAGAGAGGAGATCGACGCCATTTGCCGCATGTTCCTCTGGACTGCAACAGAGGGATCAGTCCGAGGAAAGTACATGGTGGCAGCTAGCAGTGTGTCGACTGATGGAAATTGGCGGTCTAGGCATTCTTGACCTACGCTTTGTCCGAATTTAATGTAGTGTGCAGATGGCTCTGGCTACGGCACGTGGACGAGACAAGAGCATGGTCCGAGCTCCCACTTTCCACTTCCATGTAGGTCCAGGAGTTCTTCGACATGTCCACATACACAATCATTGGAAACCGGAGGTCCACACTGTTCTAGACGGGACGTTGGCTCAACGGCCAAGCCATCAAGGAGATCACGCCTTTGATGGTCTCGTTCGTCAGCAACCGGGACATCACTTCCATGAGTATAGCACACGGCTTACCTCAAAGAGCCTAGGCCCGATAGATCTTGAGGGGCATATTCATGGCCGTAATACGGGAATACCTCGATGTCTGGGACTTGGTTTCACAGGTGCATCTCAACGACGAAGAGGACCACCTCATCTGGAGATGGATACCAGACGGAACACTCTTCCAAATCAGCGTATCGAGCACTGCACATGAACTCTATCCCCATACCTGTCTGCTCGAGAGTATGGAAGACCTGGCACCGCTAAGAGAAGATCTTCCTATGGCTGGCAATTCGGAGATGCCATTGGACTGCAGACAGAAGACGACGCCACGGTCTCGAGGCTGCCGACAACTAATACCTGTGTGTCAGTGGACCACATCCTCACCTCATGCCCCTACTCGCGACAAACTTGGTTGACCATATTTGCGGTACTTGGAGCGGACACGTCGCAAATTTGTGGGGGAACTATGCTCGACTGGTGGGACAGGAGGTGGCTATGTTGGCAAGGAGACAAGAGGCAAGGCGCTGAATCCCTCTTCGCGATCATCGCATGGGAGATCTGGAAGGAAAGAAACGCTAGATGCCATGGGAGATCTGGAAGGAAAGAAACGCTAGATGCTTTTGGAAGGCGGCGTCTCCGGTGCACGAGCTGCTTCACACCATCAAGCGTATGGCCGATGAGTGGATCGAGGCCGGAGCGTGGAAGCTTAATTGTTTAATAAGCGAGTAATCAGCCATGAGGCTTGTAGGGGTGGGTTTCAGTTTGGGAACGGGTTTGTGCCTAAGGTCTTTTATCCCTACCCCCTCCGGACCACCCTTCTTTGTAAGATAAAACCCCTTCTTAATATAATGAAGCGCAAGTCTTTTGCGTTTTTAGAAAAAAATAAATACATGACTGATGGAGCAAGCATACTATCTCCTATACCGCAAGATTTTATGGATAGGAGAGCAAATGAGAGATTTGCTGGAGTTATTCTAACAAGACATTAATAATAACAGTTACCCTAGTTTCAACACCATCTATTCAAGTGAGTCAATCATTCTTTAGATAGCACAAGAGAGTTACATTATGATTCAGTTACTTCTTCACCCACAAAACAAACGTACAGATAAACTATGCATGCATCATAAACAATATATCATCTGTTCATGACACGTATCCTCAGTTCTGAGAAAATTCAGAATAAGCCTGAAACTGAGTTTACAAAAATTCAGAGCAATTTCCGAACTGCTGATTAAGTCTGCATGAGGGCCACCAAGAGTTTTTAATGATTCCAACAGAGCGAATTCAGTACTATTTTCAAGAGTTAAATAAGCCTAAATGCTACAAGAGGTTTAATTATCCATCTACTTCCTGCATCGGCCATGAAGGTCAGTCACTTTGTGTTGTTATAGGAGGCTTCACGCGACAGCATAATTTGTGCATGTGTGACAACCTCCCTCCCAGTCGCGAGGTCTTCTGGACTCCTCTCGCAGGGCCACGGTCAATCGGGGCCCCCATGAAAATGATGCCTTTACTGCATTAACAACATTGCACTGGTCCGCCTTGCAAACAAATTCGGTGGTGACTCTATGACCATCCACATACTGTTCCCTCTCATAAAGTTGTTCTTCTGACCCATAGCAGTCACCTATTTCAACCCTTGGGCTGATCTCCATCTTCTCGAGTATGATGGAACTGCGAAGGATGTGAAGTGCCAGCTCTACCTGATCTTTGTGACCAAAAAAATCCGCTGATATGAACTGACTTGAGATGGGCATGCTGGTGCGGAGGACGAATCCTTAGCTCACCGTCATCTTTCCTATATGGTTGGTGTGGGCACCGCAACCACATCTAGTGAAAATGGACCAACATATACATATACATATACATATAAGAAAATAGAAATGACTAGTACACGTTATGACAGTATTGTTTGTGAAATAAATGACCATTGCCCCAACATTCAGTAGACACAGCACTCGTTTAAGAGCGGTAAAGAATTCAACTCTAAATGTTTGTTAGTTTTTTCCCTTTGCTAATTGCTACCAAAATATCACATAATCAATGTACTAAAAGTTTAGGTGCTATGTAAGCATAAGAAAGCAGAATGGCATGTATGTTAAACTCAAATCAAATAAAAACCTGCAAACCATAGCATGTTCCTAGCATTAACAATTTCCCAACAGGTAGCATAAAATCTGTTCATATGCGAGATATGTTTTCTAAAAGTTGCAGATAAACTTACTAGCAGCTCCAATTTTTCGATGAAAGGAGCAACCTCCAAGAGATAAGCATAGTCAAGGACATCAGTCTTTCTCTTTTTCCTCCCACACAGAACTAGTTCAAACTTCAAATGACGAAGATGAGTAAATAAGAAAGGATTTCCAGGTAAAATAATTCTCTGCAGCACATAACAAACAAGGAGTACAGAAAAGATATTGGATTTGGCCATAAAAATAATCAAACAACAATAGAACCATAGAGGACATATCACTAACCTTCCATTGTGCACAATGTAAGTTCAGAGTCTCGAGACTTGGCAAAGTACTAGGGAATCCAGTGACCATGTAGTCAAGAATAACATTACAGGGCATGAACTTAATACGTATGTTTTTCAGCCTGGAAGTTGAACCAAATATTAATGGGGCCATGGTGCCAGTGTATTCGAGCATTGTTGGACAACAATTCAGCTCTATCACTCGAAGTAAGGGGCATTTATCCACGACCAAATGCTTAAGCTGGTTCAAAGAATGAGGCATCCGTACACTAGTAATCATTCTGCAATAGGCAACTTCAAAAAACTCGAGATGATTGCATCTTGATAGCATATACTCAACATCTTTATCGATGATATTCACATCTACTAAGGTAAGATTCCTAAGGTTCAGAAATCCTTTAAAATCAGCAGGTAGATTAAGAGACAAAGAAGTGAGCTCTAGACGCTGCAAGTATGAAATGTTCTCAGAACTCAAAAGTTGTGAAGGTAAACTATATGGTTCTTCTCTGATTCTGTATATGCCACGTGACATATCTCTGGACAATGATAGCTTGAAACCACCATGTAAATCAATGATAAGTTCCTTTGTCTTTGATTTGATTGCAAAATTAATCCATCTATCAATATGATTTGCATGCTTGTTATGTAACCTATGCTTGACTTCCATGTGCTCGATCTCCGCACCACTATGGTAACGCAAGACAGTATCAACTCTCGTAATATATTCGTCATCATTGATGAATCCATAACCAAAGGAGGTCTTAGAATAATGTTTCCTCAATGTTGACGAATTAAAAGTTAGATTGGTGTGGCCTCGCCAAACATATTTCCACTCTCTCGATAATACACTTGTTCGTACGGCATCATTTATTGGCAACCGCGACAAGATCTGTGATAAAATATTGTAACACCCCCGGTGTTACGTTAGCTTAAACCTGCCATGTCATCATCATCATTGTATGAGCATTCATCATTAGAAAACTCTAATGTGAAGGACTAAAATGAGTTTATCAATTTCTAGGGTTTGTTTGCGCTCTTTTATATTGCATGTGTATGTATACATCATTTAAATTTCACCTACATGTTTGATTTGGTTTATAAAAGTTATCAACTAAAAGCAATCTTGGTGTGCACAAGTGCTTGGCTAACCCCGACTCACACCCTAACCAAGTTTTACAAGTCAAACAATGTAAAAGAAAGATTCAAAATTGGATTGGAATTCAAATCCCACCACTAAAGCTAAATTGGCTAAGTGTTGGAAATTTGATATCAATTTCAATTTTGATGAGCTAACTATAATTAATTTTATAAATAAAAGTTGTCAAACTTTGGTACCATTTCAAAGTATGAAGTTTGTACTTTGAAAGTTTACTATTGGTTGGGTTTAAAAAGTTCCACAACATCATTAATTAATTGCCCAAAAATCCAATTTGAAATTCCTTTTCAAAAGGTTTGAAATTCAAAGTGTTTTTGCCCCCTTTACAATTTCATCTCAAAATATTCAAAATTTGGGAAAACTCTATAAATACAGTTTGTGTATTTCTTTTGGCTCTACAACTTTGGTATATAAAGTTTTTCAAGTTTTTGAATAAAATTTGAAGTAATTTCAAAAGTTGTTTGAATTGGAAAATGTCCCCTTTTGAGTTTTAAACTCCAATTCAAAAATTATTTGGTTTCAGGAAAAACTTTCTACATGAAAGTTGTAGATCTTGAGAAAATGAACAACTTTTATTTTTGGAGATTTTCATCTTTTATTCAAAATTCAAAAGTAATTTTAAAATCTTTGAAGTTGGGGTTTTTGCCCTAATTTCAAATTTCAAATGCAATTCAAAATTTATTTGGATTTGGACAAAACTTTCTTAATGAAAGTTGTAGAGCACAAAATTTTAAGCAATCTGTATTTTTGGATATTTTGAGTTCAGTTCAAAAGTTGGGAGTAATTTGAAAATAAAAAATGGTGAGGTGGCTAGTTGCTACAGATACCGAGAGGGGGGACACCTTGGCTTCATGCCCATGCCGGCCCGGCCGCCAAACGCCGCCGTGGCCTTTCCGGCGTATTCCCAGGTTTCACGCGCCTCCGACCATTTGTCTAGCCCGGCGAAGTCATTTGGCCGGCTCCTCCATCCATTCTTGGTCTATAAAAACCGACGGCGGCCATCGGCGTCGCCTTCTTCTTTTCTCACGGCACCGCCCGGCGGTTCTTGCCATCGCCGTCGAAATTCCTCATCATCGTATCATCTCCATCCAATTGCCGTTTCGGAAGCTCCGCAACTTTGTTGCGCAGCTATTGAACCAAGTCCTCGCCTTTGACCTTTGCCGAAAGCGCTCACACGACTTCATCTTCTCCCTCTCTCGGCCAAACCGCCGCCGAGCACCGCCTCACCATCAACCTGCTCTCTACGGTCCATCTCCGTTCAAGAGAGCAAGAGCATCAAGTCGTGGTGAGCATCCTCTTGCGTCCCTACCCCCTGTATCGATCAATCCGAGCCGGTAGCGGCTCACCGCCGTCACCACCGTAGCCGCCGTAGGCGTGCGAGCCGCCATGGCCACGGTCGTGCCTCCTCCGAGCGTGGATTCGGCCGGTTTGACCCATGGATGTGTTCGTCGGAGTTTGGGGAAGGCAACGGTGTCGCCCCCTCGTCGGCGTTGGGCTCGTCGCCCGACGAGTTAGCGGCCGCCCGCCACCGTTGTTCGGTCGGCCGGAGGGAAAAATGAAGGGGGGGAGGAGAAGGAGGCGACATAGGGCCCCCGTCTGTCGGTGACCGAGAGAGAGGGAAGGGTCAGGCAGGGGCAGCGTCTTGGCGTCTGGGCCGGGCCGTGCTGTGCAGTCCGCACAGTAAGCCCAAAAGGAGATGTGTTTGGTTTTTCTTTTTTCAAATTCAAATTCTAAAGCTGAATTTCATCTTTTTGTTACAATTTCATTTGGGCAACTAAAAATATGTAAAAATATGCTCTGGAATCCTTGAGTGATGATCTATGTAAAAAAAATGCTAACCTTGGTTTTCAGTAACTTTTGCTTACAATGAAAATTGCTCCTTTAAATTATTAAATGCAACTTCCATGATTTTTAATAATTAAAATATAAGTCCAAAAATTATGAAATTTGTTTTGTGTGCTATTTAGATGATGATGATCTTAATTATAAAGTTTTATCATGTTTTGACTAATTTTTTGTATTATGCTTAATTAACCCTTTAATTAATTAATGTTTAATTAATTAATCATGTGGTTAATTAGGGTTTAGTTGATCCCCAATTAGCAAGTTAATTAGTGGCTTTCAACGACTGTAAAAATGGTCAATAAATTAGTAATTACCCTTAATCATTATTAGGGTTGCCTGATTTTGGGATTGAGTGATGACCCTAGGTCATTAACCCTAATGACCTTCGGCATTTTATGTTGATTGCGTATCGTTAGTCCGTCATCGTCGACGCTAGTCATACCTTCTTAGTGCAACTATACCGTGAAGGAAAGTTGTACTCAAGATAAAGTTAACAATCGTTGCATCATTATCGCATGTCTTTCATTCTTTGCCTTTGTAACCATGCATCTCAATCGTGTAGTTGATCCGACTCCCGTCTCGGAGGAAGGTTATCAGTGTGAAGAGGTTGGTCCTGATCTAAACAGTGCCATCACTGCTACTAACTTCGTCGAGCCCCAAGGCAAGCCCCGGATGCATTCAAACCCTTCCTTGTATTTCGAAAATCTTTTATATTGTATGTTCCTGATATGATGCATTAGGTAATAGGAGTTGTGTGATATCCTACTTTGGTGCATTTACCGTACCTTGCTATACACCCCGAATACTGTTTTGATTTCGCAAATGCTAGTGGATGCTTAGTCTTGCCGATAGCCTAGGCTTTACAAATGAAACGTTTTCCAAAAATGTGATAACAAGTATCCCCGTTGAGGGCATTTACGAAAAAAACGATGTTACTTGTTGGTATCCCTTCACTTCGATCGGGTCAAGGGTACGCAACAAGAGCATGATGATGAGTAAATTAAGACCGGGTGGAGTGACTTGCATCGGGAAGGGCTAGTGCCCGGTGTAGTGTGTCGCCCACTTGTGAGTCGGTTAAGGACCGTCCGTTGTTTGGCCCCGGGATCATGAGGTTATTGGATAGTACTAGTCGCATGCTAATGGCGGTAAGCTCCCTTGTACTATCTTCGACGAGAACGGATAACCGGGACGAGGGTAGCGTGTACCCATCCTACGGGGCCACCGTGGAAGGGGACCGCGGCGTAGGAAGATGGTGTACTGTATCTCGTGGCTAGGACCCGTTCTGGTCGGGAGAAATGCAAGCGTGAGTTGATGTATGTGAGATGTTCGGTCCTGCATACATCGTGTGGCTAGGAAGCCCCAGCTGGGTATATTAAGCGATTCGAATCGTCGTGTGCTCCACGATATGGGAGCCGTGATCCGAGTCCCGGCATCGTAGTAATAATGGAAGTGATGATGGAAAGTTTTGAATCCGACACATGGTTGACAAGTGATTGATGTAGTAAAGTAAGGATTGGCTTAGTCTCTTTTTGCAAAGGTGTCATTTGATCTTGCTAAAGCCTTACCTTGATTCCTATTAGCCAAAGCATTCCCGAGTCTTCTCCCCAATTTTTTGGTCGGGTAAGTCTTGCGGAGTACTTTTTTTGTACTCGGGGGTTTGTTTAACCCTCGTTGCGGGTGAACCGCGTGAGCAAGTGTGCTACGGCCCTTGCCGCATGACGGTCGTTGATGAAGTGGTGACGAGGAATAGATTGTGTGGCCCGCGGGCGTGGCTTTTCGTTGTGTGATTGTAATAAGGTTACGTAATGATACTTCCATTTGTTTTGTAATAATGCTACTCTGGTTTGTATAAGTTTGATAAAAAGTTTTGTAAATTAAGTTATTGTAAGTCTTCCGCTTCTCTGGTATTTTGTATGAAAACGGTGGTAATACTGTGATATCTCTGTAAGTATCGATCCTGGAGGAAACGTGGTTTATCGGGGGTTCACCCGACGGAACATTCTAGGTTATATGGTACGCAAGTACGGCTGACAAAGGTCTTAAGGACAATGTCAGGTGCTTGTGGGCCATATAATTTAGAAGGTTCTGCCACAAATATCCTAGAGCAAAAAAAACATGTTTCATATTATAGATCTGTGAAAACACACTATCATATACTTAGTTTTTTTATGACCTCACATACCATAGGGAGGTTGCTACGCGAAACTTTAGGCACAGTTCTTCTCTTGGCAATTGTTTCATGGAAGCATTGTTCTGAATTCCTCTTCATGATTCTGTTATGGCTATACTTAGCCCTTTTCAACAAGGGGCATTCATCTGACTGTTGAACTACATACAATTAACATTACAACATCAGGCACTACAAAAAACAATATTATAGTACATATGGGGTCAAGATAACCACTCACGTGAATATTCTAAATCTAATACAGATGGTGTCAAGATAACCACCCACGTGAGTATTCTAAATCTAATACAGATGGTGTTTAAACACTCACATCTGAATTCTAAATCTAATACATTTGATAGGGTAAAAATAATGCTAGTGCAATTTATGTATCATTTGTGATTTTTCATAAATTCAACTCTGCAAAATGAAGAAAGATAATGGTATTCGGAACATGTCATCTCTAGTAAAATAAGACAATTCTGTCTAATAAATTACACATTGATGCAGGACCAAAACAAAGATGTGATGTGGGTAAATTACATTACATTCATAGAATCATAGTTGGTATACATCAACAAAAGGAAAGAGAGGATGTCATATCTCTAGAGTGAATGTTATATGCATAAAAAAAAGAGAGAATTTGACCCTGTGTTCTGTGTACGCATAGTCGCATATACAGCCTAGGGGCGGATCTCGTAAAGGCCTAAATGGACATGGGAGTACATATAACTCATAATTTTTGCAAACAGTTGGAAGTTAGTAGGCATCATCAAGTAGCCAAATAACTTTAAGTTTCGAACTTCGATTTCGCACAGCAGACAAGGTAAGGGGATGAGAATACCAGGAGGCCGCTCTTCGCCGGGCGAAGACCTCGGCGCCCATAGGGCGGCGGTGACGCCGCGTGACGGATGCTGCAGCGGGCTGGCGGCGGTAGCCCGGCAGGATTAGTCGGCCCAGGCGGAACGCACCCGCACGGGGGCTGAGGCCATGGTGGCGTCTTGGCGGAGTCGTCATGCCCGCAGGCTCGCCGCTGGAGCGGACAGGTGGGAGGCTGGCCGGGTTTGTAAGTAGAGCACCTCTACAAAAAGTTGGGACAGAGTAGGCCTTATCTTGTTTAGATCGCAAGTTTTTGCAATTTAAAGTGTTGTAGTATTTTTATTTTATTTAATAATTATGATTCAATCATGGATAATTAAGTTTAAAAGATTTGTCTTGTGATTTTATAACTAAACTATACAATTAATTATTTTTTACTTACATTTAATACTCCATGCATGTGGCTAAAACTTTATATGATGGAGAGAAAGTGAAAACATCTGGAATTTGGGGGCCAATCTCTATAATTTTCACACTGTGGATCTGCTTAAAAAAAGACTAAAATTTATAGAACTGAAACCGTTTGGCCTAAATACATAGAGTAGGGTTAAAACAGGATACACTGAAAGCAATTCCAAACAATCTCCAAGATTTGAGATGCATATAAAAGGTTCTGTACTGAATTTTTATCAATTAAATATCTCAATCGAACGTGGATCTTTCGTATTTAGATGTTTCATATTTGCAGAGTGGATACTCTTATCCTATTAGGAAACGCTCACAGCTCTAAAATCTACATATTTCCTAAATCGTACTCGGACAAGCTTTGTTAAGGTATTCTTGCTTGAGTCTATATTTGACTCCGTCAAAACTAGCTAAGCCCGTTTTGCTTGAGTCAGTATATACATAGCAGAGAAATTGGTTTGCTAGACTCAACCCAATTTAGCTATCAACAGAGTTATTATTCATCAAACTAAGTGTATCAATATTATTTTCGCGTTAGTCCTACTATAAGAAGTAGATGTTGTTTGAAACAAAGGAGGATGAGATACAGGAGCTACCACAGCAGAGACAAAAGGAGAGAAAGGCATGTTCAAAGAGGAGAGCAGGCATGTTCGAGGCTGAAAACAACCGGTAGACCAACTGATTACAATGTTAAACATGATTTCAACACGATCTCTTTTTTTTTTTTCTAACAGATGTCAACACGTTTGGGTTACACTTATCATCAATGGGGACGACGGGGTGCTTTGGCACGAAGGAAAACCAGTTTCCTCCCTCACAAATAGAAGAGCCCGTCCCCTGTGCCCTCCCAGTTTTCCAGCGAAGCACAGCGCCGCGCAATCATCCTCCCGGCTTTCGTTGCTCGTGGCCTCGTGGGACGTGGGTACGCCAACAAGGACTCCCACAAGTCACAACCAGCGAAGCGTGCGTGGACGCGTCCTATTCTTCTTCTTTCCCTACCTTTCCCCAACCTCGCCTCCCTCCTGCAAATCCGATCTCCCCGCGACCATGCGCAACTCCGCCGCCGCCCAGCCCCCTCCTCCCGCCTCCTCCGCCGCCGCCATGTACGGCTCAGGCGCCTCCTACGTCGCGCCCGCCGCCACGTACGGCTCAGGCGCCGCCTACGTCGCGCCCGCCTCCTCCGCCCCCGGCGGCGGATACCTACCCGGCGCCCGCCTCCTCCGGGAGCGGCGCCGGGTACACGAAGATCCCAGCCTACCCGGCGCCCCCGTCGGCGTACCCTAACCCCAACCCACCCCCGCCGCAGGTCTCCGCCCACGGCGCGGTCCAGGACCCCACGGCGCCGCCGACCCCGCTGGCCAAGGCGGGCGAGCTCGTCACGCGGCTCCGCGAGCAGGGCCAGGCGCTCATCGCGGCGCGCCGGCCCTGGGCCGAGGTCTTCCGCGCGCCGGCCTTCTCCAAGCCGCCCTCGCTCGGGGAGGCGCTCGCCCGGATGCGCCGCAACACCGCCTACTTCCGCGCCAACTACGCGCTGGCCGTGCTCGCCGTCGTCGCGGCCTCGCTGCTCTGGCACCCCGGCACGCTCTTCGTGCTCCTCTTCCTCTGCGCCGCCTGGTTCTTCCTCTACTTCGCGCGCCCCGCGCAGGGGGGCCAGCCGCTCAGGGTCCTCGGGATGGAGTTCGACGACGGCACCGTGCTCGGCGCGCTCTGCGGGATCACCGTCATCGCCATGCTCTTCACCAGCGTTGGCTGGAACGTCGTCGGCTCCGTCATGATCGGGGGCGCGCTAGTCAGCGCGCACGCCGCGCTCAGGACCACCGACGACCTCTTCCTCACGGAGCAGGAGGCCGCCGGGGACGGCTTGGTGGCAGCGGGCATGAGCGCCGCCGGGCCCATCTTGCCCACGTATGTTCGCATTGGTTGATAATTTGCGAAGCTGGGCGTGGTAGTCATCATGGTTTACTGTCTTTATGCAGTTCAGCAATCTTGATGTTATTGCTTGCAGATAGTAGAAATTTTCCTTGTAATTACCATCACGATGTCTAATATTGGTTGTGGGTGTGTAAAGATGGTAAGCTTTTCTATGTTTGTGGTGAAACAAGTGCAATGACCATATGAAATCATTGCTGGATTCAGTTGGTGTTTGGAATGGTGGTGTTCGAGTCTGTTATATCTCAGAATGACAACTGTGATTTTGCCCTTTTGATGCTTCAATCTCAATTCTCTCTTTGAATTAGCTAAATTTCAGTAACTTTGAGCGGTGCACAAAGTACATCCTGTAGACTACATCATGATCTTTTTTTTTTTTTTTTTTTGAAAAAAATACTTGATGTATCTGACTTGCCATAGATCCATCCTTGTACAACCCTGCAGTGCATGTTTATGTGCATAAGTCGAGACCATCGACCTTCACTGTGTGTCTGTATCTCTGTTATATCGATATATGAAGTATCATGACCTCACTAGTGACTGGTGATGTTAAAAGCCTGTGGTTTCCTTGATTTTGTGTTCTTAACTGGTGGTGTTAAAAGCCTGTGGTTGCCTTGATTTTGTGTTCTCTTCTGTAGTTCTGTATGGGTGCTGCTAAACTTGACTACATTTTTAATGTATTTTCTGTCAACCTGGGTTCTTTCTCCTTTCTGTGATTGAGTGCTGCCTCAATAGCTGATTGGCCTAACAATGGAGAAGCAGTAATTGAAAACGAAGTAAAACAACGGCGTTGCCCAGCTGGTCATTTGGAGAAGCAGTAATCAAAAACGAAAGAAAACATAGGCGTTGCTAAACTGGTCATGTGGAGAAGCAGTAATCGAAAACGTGGAGAAGCAGTAATCGAAAACGAAGAAAAACATCGGCGTTGCCCAACTGGTCATGTGGAAAGTAATCATTCTTGTTTACTGAAGCAGTTAGCCAATATCATCAATTTTGGTGACATTTTGCTGTGACAGTTATCTATTTCTGAACAGCAAATAGAAGTCAAATCTCCGTGTTCCTTCTGTATAATCCAGAGGCAAAGGGTGCTCTCCTTTATAATCCAAAGGCGCAGGGTGTTCTCTGGTTCTACTGTTCTCCTGGTGGGATCTCATTTTCAAATGCTATTCACTTTTTTGTCAATTTGCAGATCTCTCTCTAGTCTCTATTGCCTCAATGTTCTGATATTTAGATCTCTGGCAGTAATTCTTTTGCCCTGGTTTTGCTGAATTTCTCTATCCTGCACGAGTTATATACTCATTATGCCTGTGTTCCTGTGGTTTGCTGAGGCAAATGTTAGCCTATGAAACAACTGTATAATCCAAAGGCAGAGGGCGTTCTCGCGGTGGGATTTCATTTTCAAATGCTATTCACTTTTTGTCAGCTTGCAGATCTCTCTGTATGCTATATTGCCTTGATGCTCTGACATTTCGATCTCTGGCAGCAACTCTTTTGTCCTGGTTTTGCTCAATTTCTCTATCCTGCACAAGTTATACTCCTCCTCATTTTATGTCTGTTCCTGTGGTTTGCTGAGGCAAATGTCTATGAAATAACTGTTGCCAGGACGACAAGCTGTATTGCACGTACAGATTGTTCGTTTGTTTTTTTTTTTTCCGGCTGCGGCGGCATGTTGTAAAAGTAATTAACTGTTCGCAGCTAGAGCTGCAGCCGCAGCCGTAAAATCTGCAGTGACCACTCACGGATGGATTCGGATAGGATTTGCACGGACGCACAGATTCGGATACCAGTATCAATTCGAATACGAACCCGGATATTACCGATACTAGTCCAAAACGGATATCTCGAATTTGGATCCCTTGGTTAATAATACTAGAGGATTAAAAGCTGGCGTTTGCTGCTTGGGTATGATATTGAAATATAAATATATTATTTTAAAGAAATTTGGCCAAGATGTAAAAATATTCCATAGAAATTTGGCCGTGGACATTGAAAACTTGATACAGTGATCAAGCACATGAATGGTGTTCTCTGGTTGTGTCATGCAAATATCTTATTTATAATCCCATGAATAGTATCCTTTATTTTCGAATAATGCACATCACATATTACAAAATATGGTGTCTTTGAAAATAGAATGCTGGATTGGAAGTTTATGAACACTGCTGCTGCAGGTTATTATCAAACACAGTTACTATAGCTTAATATTCAGATTCTCCAGAATGCTACCAACATGCAGGATCAGATTCATGGGTATCTCAGATCTGAGAAGAAGCTGTAGCATTCTACCAGCACGCAGCAGCAGAGAGCAGCCAAACTGCAGATGACACAGATATATGAGAAGCAGCTGCAGCATTTCACCAGCATGGAGCAGCAGAGAGCAGCCAAACTGCAGATGACACAAATATATTTATCATATAAATATGTGTTGTAAATAAGAAATCAGATATGCAACTGAGATTGGATAAATTATGTTCTGAAAAAAATTATACTACAAAAGCATTTGTCAATTTATTACATAAGTAATTCTTATCATGCTAGCTGTTACTGAAACAGCTTAGCAGATTTGAACTCAAAACTTAACACCTTGTCATTTTGTCTGTAAAGCTAAATCCTCTCAAATTTGGCTTATGAGTCGTGAAACATTGTAATGGTCTCCTAGGAAATATGGAATTTCGGCTAAGGTATCATGCTCTATATTAGACTAATCTTGTCAATCAATTGGTTACTGTGCTGATGGTGAGCAAGAATTATAGGCATAAATAGATTTAGCATTAAGGCTAACTGCAAATGAAAAAATCACAATCTTATTCTAACTTTTCAAGACACATCATGATGAACAGATTTATAGTGTGGAAAATTGCCTAAAAAAAGGTTTCATTTGTTATCTGAAGATAGTGTCAATGATACATAAGGACATTTAAACTGTATAAATGATGGAAGTACTTACTAAGAATATTGTGGATCATGCATTGTGGGTACATATTTAGTAACATTGCACCGATAACAACTGTAGAGCAATATACATGGAAGCTACTCTAAATAGCTATGACCTTAATATTGGTTGTTTCTTAATAGTTGAACTGGGAAACAGGCAAAAAGAAGTTTTACCTCAATTAACACTGTTCTTGTGATGTGGATGGTATCGAAGGTCTCTGTGCTTGTCCCCAACGGTAGTATGACCTTGTCGGGGAATATATTCCAATACGAACTGCATGATATTTTTCCTGTAAAATATGGACAGCTATTATGTTTAAGACCTTCTAATTGTATTGAAGTTTAAATGCATGGTATACTTTACCTTGCAGGTATCAAGTTGGTTGCACGATCCGGATATGGCTTGACATAAATCATCAAGTGTTTGGAAAAGGGTGTATGTGGCTTGCTCAAGACTTTGTAAATCCTTCACTTGGAGTTGAGCTTCTCTTACTGGTTGACAGACATCTACTATATCATTGTAAAACTTGTATATCCTTTTAAGGGTGATGTTCTTGAATATTTTAAAGTTATTGATGTGTGCATTCCATGCATCAATGTCAGAGACTAATTTTTGAAGTATTGGAAAATTCAGATCAATGATTCTATAGCCTTGAACATTGGTGATATGTTTGAGAGCATAAAAATTGCATTTGCCTCCATTGCTTCTGCAGATTTTGTGTGCTCACCGTAATACCTTCTTGTGGAATTACCTATTGTCACATAAGTTTCATACCTATCTGTCTCCCGCTTGATAGTTTCAATAATAGGCTTTGTATTGTGAATCTTTTGTATAGCAGCAGTGTAAATAACTTTCAGCCGTTGGGCATATGTAGATGGAACTGAAATCTGTAACATGAAAAAACAATAGGTGACTGCAAGAATGAAAATCTATGGTAATGTTGATGAGTTATGAGTGAATTACTTGTTATTACCTCAATATAGGGTGGTCCATGTGTAAATCCTTCCAAGTTGAGAGGTGTACTGATATATTTCAGAATAGAGTCTGCAATATGGCTGAGGTCCTTTAAGATTGTGTCTCTAGAGTGAACAGCAGTCTTCAAGGCAAAGTGAAGAAGGTTCGGTTGTCATGTAAGATTTCAAAATTGCTTCCAAAGTGTGTGGTGGCTGTGTAGATTTGATGATTTTCGCAAGTTGTTTATCCGTTGTATCAGAAATAACGGGAACATAGCATGGATCTCTTTTTTTTTTTTCTCTCGATCTCTGTGAATCCATTGGATTTGGCATTGTAGTAGTCTCTCAATTCTGTAATGAGGAGGTAACTGAGGTCTGGTGCTCGGAGGTCATAATTTCTTGGTATTGCAGCTGCAAAAGAATCCTTTAATTGATGATGGATACCTGCAGAAAAGAAGTGGTACTATACATTAGAATTGTTTAAATATGTGTTAGAAAGGCATTAACATAATTGATGGATTCAATAAGTGAAGTGGTAAACCTTCTTGCCGTCTTTTTTGTTTGACCACAGGAAGAATGTGAAGTGGATTGATAACTATCTTTGACCCCTCAGTTGCAGGAGCTATGTTTGTTGAAAAAGGAGTTTTGTTAGTATATAGGTTTCAATATTTCCAACAGTTAGAAGAAGATGATATGAGAAGATAGTATTCACCTGTGATCCATGGCAGTTGAGCCCACTCATGTTCCTTGCACCAAGGTAATACTTCTAGTTCAAAATACTTTTGTGTATGGTTGGGCGAGCAAGTAACCTATCTTTGTAGATCTGGGTTTTCTGAGCAAATAATATAGTTTGGTGGCACATGTACTATGTCCGATGGATCAATATATGGCATTAGTTCAAGTGCAATGACTTCCATAATTTGGTATGGAGCCAAACTGTATGCATCATGTTCTCTACTTGAGTCTACCAATGACCGCATATACGTGAATTTATTGCTGTAATAAGATAGCAACAATTATATCATTATATAAGTGAATTATAAATGGCATGCTGAAAATAACATGTTTGTGGATGACAATTCACCTTAGGTGGATGTGGATGACTGCATAATTGGTGGATTCAATAAGTGATCTACATAAGGAAGAAACAGGTTTGGTTAGAACTGAACTAAGGAGACAGTTTTTAGTTATCAAGATATAAATATCAAGGGTTTTGAGAGTGAAATCAGGAGCACAACTTAAAATAAACCTAGTTTAAACTGTACTAAATAGTCTTTGGTAGAATAGGTTGGATTCTAAAATGTAACTGGTTATCATATAAGCAACTCTGGATAACATAGACCGAGCCCTTAGCAAAGTGATTTGGTTACTGATTATAGAAGGAAAGGTTAATGGTGCTATTCATACTTGTGAAGAGATATTTCATAGTATTGATAGGTAAAAAATTTTATGAAATCCCCTCAGTTCTAAGCATTTTGGTCAACATGCATGTGGTTAGGTATGTGCAAAATGAAATGATGGAGTATGTCCAATTTTATGTGTTCAAAGGTTATACCAACAACTTTACTGTTAAGTAAAAGGAGGTCTCTAATAGCTGGATCTTAAATAAATGAAGAAGAATCTATGATTTTAATCCTAACCATTGATTTTATCCAATGAATACTGCTAACAAAGGTCAAGTGAAAAAATAATTCTGCCCTAACCAAAGATTTCGTCCTTTTTAAACACTACTATAAAAAATACAGATAAATTAGATACAATTGTGTGGTGTAATTAACCGAGAGAATCAGGTTATTGTAGAATTTTAATAGTTCAAAATTAAGTAAGTTGACAGCCATTCAAAGAATCACAGAAATAGATGGTCATACCCAATGGTATAACTGACTGTGATCTGGTGAGAACCACCTATTTTCCCCGAAATTTGTAGAGTAATGATCAAATTTAGAACACAGGTTTTGTTTTCTAAGGATTATTTTACAGAGCTGTATGACAAATGGAAATTGTTGGGTTCAATAGATAGGGAACAGGTTTAAACATTTGCAGAGACTGGGGGGGTCAGTAGGAAAGTCGACTTAAACTATGAATCTGAATTATTATAAAACCGACTACCATTCATATACTTAGGGTAGCAAAGATCACTTTGGGACTATAACAGATCTAAGTTTAGATTGAAACTGGGAAAGAATGCTTTTATTACAGAAATGGTATGTGTTTGATATGTACCTGATTTGGATAATCAAGAGATCTTCAAAATAATCATTGGATGCAATCTGTATCAAAGTATAGCGTAATCTGATGAGCAAATAATTGGGGATACTTGCAGAAATATTCATGCCTAAAATCCTACACTCAAGGCCAGTGAAACATCTATGCTATAACAGTTATGAGCTCAATAATCTTATTTCAGAATCCAAGAACAACAAAGATAAATGATCTTCATTCGAGGAACAATAGTATTGCCGAGTAATTGAGCAGAGGTAATCATGCATCAAATTATTGGGGGATAGCAAAGAGATAATTGAGGATAATTGGAGAGATAATCATGCCGCCAACCTTATAAAAAGTTGAGGAAACATCTATGCCATAACCATATAATATGTGCTAAGAATTCAATAACCATATAATATGTGCTAAGAATTCAATATCAGTTCAAACTAATACATAGATATCAATTTTTAGAATCTAAGAAGAAGAAAGAGATGTACTTGATTTTGAAAAATGAAGAGGTGTACAGGATAACCTTTGGATGTAATCTGTATAAAATTATAGTGTAATTTGATAAGCAAAGATGTTGAGAATGGCGTAAGATTATGTATAACTAAACGCTGAAAACCGCTATCATTTGAAATGTAGAAAAGGAACAGCCAATTTGTTTACCTGCGATGGTCTTCAGAGGCTGGAGGATATGGAGTTCGAGTCTTGAATATGTATAGATGTGTATATATTTATAGACAATGAAGGGTTGTAATGAATGAATTAAGAGTAATAATTGTGAGTTACTTAAGTTTTATTGGTGGGAGTGAAAAGTGGAGGGGAAGGCTATGCATCTAGTTTTGGCGCAGCCAGAAAATTGCATTAGTGAGAGGAAAATGCTATCACTTGTGATATAGAGAATTAATTACTGCAGTTTTCAGATGGAAGAGGGAAGACCAAGGAGTAACAGTAAACAAAATAATTTATTTCATGAAATTTACTCGGCATAATAGAAAAAGGCTATTGCATACTTATCTTAAGCTGGTTGGGTGCACCGCAGATCATTTATGTTTGACAACACTGGCCATCTTTAGGAATAACATATCTTGATTTGAAATAGGAAAATCTGCAAGAAGAGTAGTGGAAAAGCATGTTACAAAGAAGCAGAGTAATTATAAACCAATCTGTATTGAGCAACTTCAAATTTTTAGTTTTGAGAGAGGCTGTAAATCAGAAATATTATCTGAGAGTTTTTTTAGTAATCTCAACCATTGGAACAAAGGGAGTGGAAGGTTATTTTAGTTTTATAACTTATAATTAGGAAATATATTATTTCAGAAGATTATTGAATAATAGTATTATTCAAGGTTATTATCTTTGTTAGTCTTTTGATGTACATATGCTAGAATTTGTTTTAATTTAGAGTTCATGTGGAGATCATCTAGAAACTATACTGGTACATTTGGTAATGAAACTTTAAAGTCAAAAATTGTTATGAAAAATAGTGTTTGCTGTGGAAATTATCCAGAAATTATATTGGTAGATTTGGGAACTATAGTGCTCTCTGATACATCAGTATTGTAGTAGTGATTTTGTGTTATATGTGGAGGGACCTGGCCGACGCATGGTCCATCTTTGCCGATTAACAAGCAATCTCTATATAAATATATACATGAAACTGTAATGGAATTGAGAAGCTGGGTTGCATCAATTTCTTGTGTGTGAAGAATTCACACAAAATTGAAGGCATGACATAGGGAAGCATGCTTTTAAAAAACAGAGACAATACATTGACCGAAGCAGTTATTCATTTTTGGTTCACTGTAATATATGGTCTTCATCATTAAAAGTGTTGTCGAAATGTCGAAAGTAAGCAACAGAAAATGGAAATAACTAAGTATGTTGCATAGGTTTCTACTTTTCCAATGGAAGTTGAATGTAGATATTATTTTATTTGAGCAAGTTTGTAGTTGGCTGAGTGCTTTTCCTTTTGATATCCACATGAGATCTTCAAATGAGCTTCAAAGGTTACCTGTGTTTTGAATTATGATATAAATGTTAGATAATTCATTTAATGACTAATTGGTAAATCTATGGAAGGACAGGGAAGTAATATTAACTGTATTTTTTGCTGTTTAGCTTCAGTACTCGGGGCTTCTTCAGTAAATTGAAGTTGGCGTTTAACCTGTGAGCTGTAATAAAATTCAATATTTTGTTCACTGTTAATACCAATATGAGTCACTACATTTATGTATTTAAAAGGTGAAATGAGTGAGAGGAAGTAGGTGATTAGTCCTATTTTGTACCTGGGATGGACTGATTCTGGTTCTTTAGTCTTTGGAGATGCAGGTGTGCTTGTTGGAGATTTCATAGTTTCTGTATCATGTTCCTGCAAAGAAATAAATAGTTAAAGTAACTAACCATGAGATTAAGATGAAATAAAATATAGTTATTTAGTGAGTTTACCTTTTCAGGTTGTAAAGGTGTAGTGTCTTTGAGTGTTGCTTCATCATCAATTTTGAAGGATCTCTTGAGAACATATTTGATAGGGTACTTTGATGAGACATTCTTACTAATTCCAATATGGAAATTTTTTTTTTTACCAATGGCTATGTTGAGAACAGGTGGATGGTTATCTGGTTCAATCTGCATATTTTGGGATGCTTCTAGAGCGGTGCATTCAATTAATTCCTCAGCCACATTGTAGAAAGCAATGCAATCCATGATGGATGAACTATCTTTAATTGTAAGAGGAAGTTTGAACCTATTTGTTGGAATTGATATAGAGTTAGTACAAAAGCAGGTGTTCAAACTTTTTGGAAGTTAGAATGTATCGTAGCAGGTTATGTCTTACTACGGAGATTTTGTTGGGTAAGCACATGCACATCGTGGAGTATCATTAATTATCTTGTAGCCCATCTTGCACTTCTTGCATGCTTTATAGTACCAATTTATGGAGCCTATCAAGGATGTAACCTCAAAGAATGCAGTTGTATGCTTTTCCTCCCCGAAATAATATGAAGTTTTTAGAGAGTTATCAGGAAAACACCATTTTGAAAACTTGTTATTTCAGAAATGTTTTCGTGGAACCATGAGTAAGATGCTTCAAAGTGAGTAATTATGTGAAAAATGTGAGGTTCTTTGTGTTGAATTGAAATAATCCATCTTTGTTATACAAATAACTTATATGAACAATATGGATTTCATCCGCATCATTCATTCACAAGTATTGCAGATAGGAAGGTCAAAACTCCCAACCCTATACGTGGTGGTGGTCACCTTGACCCCTGTGCGATGTGTTGCATAGTATTATGATCATCTGATAGGTCATAAGACAGTGTCACTATCTGAAGGTTCTTGTGGGACTTAACTTGGAAGCTCTGGCCATGTGCCATGTTGTCAGTTTGCAATAATCTAATAATGTATGGTATACAGCTACATTAGATACTTCTTTAGATTACCAGCTGTGAAGCTAGACTCATCATTTTGTTTATTTGTTCTTTTTTGAAAATTGGTCACAGTCATGTTTGAACAGCAGAAAGCAGAGAATAAAATTTCAGCTGCATGATATGGCACAGCTCAGTCAACCTCTATAGCTATGAGAAATTGTCCATGGATTGATCAATGAGTTAGAAGACCTTGGTGACATTAGTGATGGACTTAGATTAGTGAAAAAGAGTTTACAGTAGTGAACTTTCTACATAAATACTTGGTTCAGCAAGATTCAGAGTTAGATGAATTCTTTGGTCATCTTCTTGTATTGTACTCTAAGTGCTACTTGTGAGTATTTCATATTATCAGAAGAAATTTAATAGGATTCTTAATCTTAAATTGTAAGATTGTTTAACAATAGGTTATCGAAGGAAATGTGTACCTCAAAAAAAGATTCATCGGTAGGTCTAATATTTCTGGATAACGTGTAAGTTGCCGGTTGTCCGTATGGGGACTTCTTGACTTGTGCTAGGTGTTATATGCTGCAAGGTAGGTGTTCCCCATTTATATTGTTTATACTTGGTTGCCTCCGGGAAATCCAAGTTAATGTAAACTCGGGTTGCTGAGCTTGAGCTTGCCTCATACTTTCCTGTACAGATTGACAGCATTTGTGAGTTATCAAATATATAAATATATTTAGGTATATAGTTAAAGAAATACAATAGATCAGTGCTTGGTGGTAAATAACTTGCCTGCAAATTTGGATGCAGTAAGACCTGCAAATATTCCTACTACTATCTCATCTTTAGATTTGTCGATAATTCCTTTTTCATCAAAATTTTCACCTTGCTGATCCCAAAGTATTATTTGCTGCTCTTGTTCACTGCACAATAATAGGAAGGAGAAGATAAAGATAATACTTAGATGAAATAATGGTTAAGAAATGTGTTTATCTAAATCTGTTATATACTCTAGGTTGCGGATCCGGATCTTCCTGTTCTTTTTTTGAGACTTGGGACCTGCAAAGTCAAATGGTCCGATGCTACTAATAACTCCTATTAGATCTAGCAGAAGGAAAACAAAAATGTTTAAGATCAGTCTTATTATGAAACCAAAAAGGAAAAAGTGGTTAGATGCTTTTGTACCTAGAAGTGGTCTGCACTTGTTTAAGATCAGTCTTATTATGAAACCAAAAAGGAAAAAGTGGTTAGATGCTTTTGTACCTAGAAGTGGTCTGCACTGTAAACATTTTTCTGGTAATCCATCAAAAGAACAGAAGTTGAATGCATAATGTGGGATGTCTGCACCTCTTGATTCTAAACGATGAACTTTAGTAGTTGATGTGAACTGAAGGAGATATTTTTGGTGATCATAGGTGTAGCTTTTGTTGTTTCTGTGGATAGCATTAACACCAGAAAAAATGTAGGCATTGTCCTCAGCAAGATTTTTTCTGAACTCCTTTTCTAGATTTCTAGGCACAGTAATTTGAGCCGTACTTCCCTACAATAAATGTAATTTAGTACAGAGATCATATTTACCTCTAAATTTTAATAGAAAATAAGTAAAAATACATACATCATCATCAAGAAGAATTCCATCTATGCTGATCAATGTGTTTGTAGTAGCATATCTTGCATCCCATAACCGTATAAGTCTACCAAAGACTCTATATCTATCCTTCCCAGCGATAATATCTTTTAGCTTTGTAGTTTCACTCATGGTGCAAATTGATCTGCAAAAGTGGACAAGAATATTGTTAAATACAGTGCAAATGGTAGTAGATAAATAAACGTAACGCAATGTGCATTAAATTCTAATTGTACCCGAGGAAGACTAAAGTTTTATTTAAATCTTTTGAAAAAACCTCATTGTATACTACATTATGTGTGCAGTTTTCATATTCAGCTGGGCCATTTTCAATAAGAACTCTTAAGCCTTGTGGTGATGTCACTCGCAAGAATGCAACATAGAGTAAACCATGAGAAAAGACAGGGGAAGGCAAATAGACCCCAACTCTAGATAGTGTTTGTCCTTGGCTTTTATTAATTGTGATAGCATAAGAAATCCTGACAGGGAACTGCCGACGCCTAAGTTTAAAGGGCCATTTTGATTCTGCTGATGTGGTCACAATTCTTGGAATGTATGCTTTAGACCCCTTTGCTTTCCCTGTGATTATTTCTCCTTCAATAACACGGCTTGTTAGTTGGGTCACAATGAGTCTAGTACCATTACAGAGGCCTCTTGATGGGTCAAGATTCCGTAGAAGCATTATGGGGACCCCAATTTTCAAATGCAATACATGGGGAGGAAGGCCATTTAAGGATAATGTGTTCAAGAATTTTGTAGGATATAGAGCCTCCATAGCGGAATAATTTGTAGAACTATCATCAATTGAATCATAGCTATAGTATTGCATCTCAGCTGTCGTTAATCGCTGAATCATTGTATTATTAATTGCTGAAACAGTTTCATTTTTAGAAGCTAGAATTGCACGATCACATAAATATGATGAAATATTTGGTGCATCACAGCCTAATTCATAAACAAATGAAATAAGACCATCTAGATTTCTGGATGATTCTTCAAGCAGAAGAGGTGCAGGAATTTGAATGAACATGTTACTTGGTTCATTTGGAATCTGAATAAACGGCTCTGTACCATTTCCAATTCTTAAGAGCCATTCTACAAATAAACGTAATTCCTCTCGACCAGAATCTGAAAGTGAAGGAGCTTTCAATCTCATATTCTCAGTTAACTGAAGAACTGAACATTTTTGCCACAGATATGAATTAACAATGCATGCTTTTAAGATTTGTTGCTTGTTTGCTGGTTGCAAAACTGGTAGCGTTTGACGAAAGTCTCCACCAAGAACTACAGTAATACCTCCAAATTGTTTCAATTCAGAATGGGGTGTTATATCTGACATGATATCTTTAAGAGTGCGATCTAGGGCTTTAAAACAATACTTGTGATTCACTGGTGCCTCATCCCAAATAATTAGTGATGTTTTCTGAATCAGTGCAGCTAAATTTGTGTTTTTCTTGATGGAACACATAGAATTTTGACGAATGTCCAGAGGTAGTTTGAACCGAGAATGAGGTGTTCGACCTCCAGGTAATAATAAAGATGCAATTCCAGATGATGCAACTGCTAAGGCGATTTTGCCCTGGCTCCTTACATAATTTAACAGAGTTGTCTATAAAAAGGTCTTTCCAGTTCCACCATATCCATAAACAAAAAATGTTTGACCTTCATTTTCCACTACAGATCTAAGTATGGCATCAAAAACTTCTTTCTGGTTATAATTCAGCCTTGGAATATCATCATCTATAATAGATTGCATGCTTTGAACATCATAGCTAAGTTCATCCAATAGAAGCCTGTTCTCTAAGGAATCATTTTCTTCAGGAAATGGCAAACTGAAATGTGATAGGTCATATCCATTGTCTCTTAGTAATTTTTCTAATTCAATCAACAGTTGCCTAGAAGAGTTATTTCTTCCAGAACTGGAGGCTCGGAATTCATGCATAATATCTTCACTCATTTGAGATGCATGTGTATCATATAGATTTCTTGGGTTGGTGACTTCACAGAATATCAAAATTGTAACAAAAAGGTGGCGTAATTGATAAGGTAGAGCCCACTGAGCTGCATCATTTATAGCATTTGACCACTCTTGGTCATCTCCAAGTAAGCCCAAGGCTTGACACGCTGCACGATAAGATTCATATTGAATCCCTGCTATAGTACGAATTTTAGAGAAAGATTTGGGACCTTTGACAACATGTAACAGCATTCTTAGATAAAAAAGTTCTCCTTGATTAGGGTTCACATGGGCTATACGTGCAACTTTTCTAAAATGTCCTTGGCGTATTTTCCAATATTTATTCTTTGCATACCATGTAAAATTTTCTGGGGATTGAAGATAGGTATATTGTCGGGCAGAAGGGTTCTCTGCATTTGCTTCTAGCCATGCTGTTAGTTTACTCCTGAGATTCTTTGGATTTTCAATAACTTCTTCCAAGTCATCATCTTCTGTGTACATAACATTATTTTCAAATGGCAAATGGATAGGCAGACGCTCAACTGTTGGTTCTGTATGATGAATGTCATATTGAAGCAAACGAAAAGAAGCTTCGTGTGGGGTAATATAGCGACACTCAAGGAAATTGTTGATTTCATTGATAGTTTGATTTGTGGACTGTGATGTTGAAGAATTTGTATGTAACCCCATTCTAGCACTGTCAAAACCCTTTGTTATATACTTAAAAAGATATTTATGCATTCCATCATGGTTAACCTTCTCCACATTAATGTGGACCTGGTACTTAACAACCAAATCAACATTGTGTGGGACAACAAAGGTATTATCAATATCCAGCTGATTTTTACGGACTGGCAAGCCATTTCTTGGACGTGCATACTGTGTGAAACCATTTTCCATTACAGTTGTTTTCTCACAGAATTCCTTTGGATAAGACTTGGAACACACACCTTTTGACATACGTACGAGGAGGGGTTCAAAGGACCACAGGGACCATGAATCATAAAAAAAGAAGATATGGCATCATATCCTATTTTATCATTTGTTGGATCGACAACCGTGCGTGATATTAAATAATCAATTTTATCAAAGCATCTAGGAAACCATCCTTTTGCAACCATACTATGATATGTGCGTGTGGTAAACCACGTTTTTGAAATTCAATTGTGTAGACAACTGTAGAGGAAAAGAAAATGTGTTAATGTGATAATAATTTAAGCTTATAATCTGCTATAGATTTTTGAAGTTAAATGTTTGACACGTAGAAATACCCGCATTTATTGGGCCAAAGAATTTTTGTTTTACTATGTCATCCATTAGCATATTTAGTTTCATTTTGAAGACTCTATCAATAATGTCTGCACGATCAGATGAATGCTGACCAGGAAATATAGATAAAGCTTGTGTTATCTCATTCCAGGCTGAATTAGCTGTGAAAGTTATAAATAAATCTGGACAGTCATATTTCCTACATATCCCAATACAGTCTTGGTATTTCTGATATAGATAGCGTGGACCACCAATAAAGGATGAGGGTAGAATAACTCTCTGACCAGTGGAAGCTGCAGCTGTCATACCCCTTGCAACAGATGCAGTCAAAGAATTATAGGGAGCTGATCTATACTTTTTCTAAAAGGTATGTGTTCGGTAGTGTCTGATTCGTTTGTCTTCAACACAACAATAAGCATCTACTTGATAAGCCTGTGTTAATCTTTTGCTTCGTAGAGGAGTATTGAATTCACCAATTCTGTCATGCAATCTATAAGCATAGTACTCTAAAATAGTAACTTTTTGGCGCTGCATAGAAGAAGATTGTGTTGTGGGCTGATATAATAGATCATCATGGAATCCATCCTCTCCATAAGGAAATAAGAGAGGATATTGCATCGCCATAAATTTATAGTGGTCTTCACTAATTTGTTGTAGATTTGATGCATGGTCCTGTATTATGAGATCTCTGCCAATATCAGTTGCTCCTAAATCACCAACCACTAATCCAACAACTTCAGATGCTACTGGTGTACTGTACATATCACCATGAGCATCGGGGGTACCGTACAATCTAATGGATAAATGATCAGCAGATTCATCAGTTGATAAGACCCCAGAGGAATCACCAGATGATAGAAGCCTTTCTCGCGCTGTTCTGAAGAGCCGTACAATTGGATTATGGACATTTAACATCTCTATGAGGGAGGCAACTATGGTTTTATTAACAGAAAAAGGCTCATTCTGTGAAGAAACTACATTTATTCTGTTGGCAATTTCATTGGCTGTATCATATATATATATAGCTGTGCATATTCTGGACGACGATCTCCTGCAGGGATTAAAGAGTCAATTCGATGGCAGACTTGACCACTAACTTTAAACACATATGGCCCACGTCCATCATTTATTGATTCATTAACTTTGGCTCCCATTGAAGTCATGGAGAACATTGTATTGTACCACCGAATGTTGTCCAGAAAGTGGCTTCTAAGAGAGCGATCTTGAGAGGTTAATAAATCCAATATTGGCTGAGGAGGGGGATTATACCGTGGCAAAGATATTCTTCCTCCTTTACAACACAAATTATATATTGGATTTGATGTGTTTCTATCTCTGCGGATGCGTTTTTCATACCAGAAAAAAGCACCACAATGGGAGCAGTTATATTGAGGTCCACCCAAATCTAATGGATTAAAAATTGTGCTTGAAACAAATTTGCATGATATAAAACATGTTTTTTAATTTTTTTGATCACATGCATAGGGTATATGATGAATTCATTCCTACTCTTACGTTTGTGTCTACAGTTTGCAGTGGGTGTAGGTATATGGTCTCCAGTAGGGTCTTCTGATGTTAGATTGGTGGATGAAGATGAAGAAGCGGAGAATGATCCATGTATTCTTGGACGTACTGGACGGTCTTGCACTTCCAAGGAATCTACTATGCATACATTAGTGTTTAGGGGACCAAAAGCAATCTTATGTATATATTGATATATAGATAGGGTATTCAAATCAAGGATTTAACCTGCTGAATTAATGTGGTGCATATGCTGTGTAGGTGTGCATTCAACCTGAGATAGAGAACCATGTGGTAAGGTAGAGGCCGGTACAGTATGGCTATTTAAGTGGCAACTGCCATGACCACGACCACGACCACGACCACGACCACGACCACCACCTCGCCCACGTCGAGGGCGATTCGAGCTATCTTCTCCAATCTCCATTATATTGGATCTTTGGAAAAAATTAGAATATAGTAGCGCTTAGAATATAAAGCTATTTCCACTGAATATTATGTTGCAATTGTGAGAACTATAACATGGTAAAATCTAGGCAAATATGTTAGAACTGTGAACATTGGATAACTATTACATATAGGAAAATGGAAGCAATATGAAGCTATTTCCACTAATCATTATGTTGCAACTGTGACAATTATAAATTGGTAAAATCTAGGGAAATCAAAAGGTTATAATTATGTTGGCACTGTGAACATCTGATGTCTATTACATACAGGAAAAACAAAGTAATGGCAAAAAAAATTGCTTTGGTACCTGATTTGAAGATAAAATACTTCAATAGTAATCCTTCCAATCTCGATAGCTTATTATCAAGTAACCTTTGATATCCATGTAATGGCTGTGTTGGTTGACATGAGCGACAAAAAATTATGTGAGCGATTTTATTTGTTTCCAATTATGTCCTTAATTTACAGTACATAACAGGAAGTTAAAAATCCATGACCCACTAAAACAATGCTCAAATCTTAGAGCCGATCTGAGCTCCTAGGGCATCACTGATTATCATCAGCTCATAACCACCTAGCTTCTCCAGAACTTTCAGTCTACTAATCAAATCCATTACACAGTTTCAGAGTACTAATGAAATCCATTACAGAGTCCACTGCAATCCTTAAAAATACCATAGAAATCGATGGTTATCAATAGGGCATCACTGATTATCATCAGACATAACCACCTAGCTTCTCCAAAACTTTCAGACTACTAATCAAATCTATTACAGAGATTGAGACTACTAATCAAATCCATTACAGAGTGCACTACAATCGTCACCTCACTAACATCATTCTGATCATAGATTGTATATTTTTTCCGAAGTTTAATACAACTGTTCATCTGAATTATTCTAAAGAGATTACCATACAGAGAGCTTATTGTTTCAGTTTTGCATACAGCAGTAGATATAACTGCGGTCGGTACCAAAGTTCAGTTCAACTAACAATGAACTATTCTAAACATGATTGTATATTTTTTTCCAAAGTTTAATACAACTGTTCATCTGAATTATTCTAAAGAGATTACCATACAGAGAGCTTATTGATTCAGTTTTGCATACAGCAGTAGATATAACTGTGGTCAGTACCAAAGTTCAGTTCAACTAACAATCTGAACTATTCTAAACATGTTACCATACACACAATCAGGGGTATAGCAAAGAACAATATGAAAAACCCAATGCTTTGGGTAGACCAGCAAAGATAACTGAGCACAGTAATAGATATTATGAGCAAAACAAACAATTAGGAATCCACACACTCAGGGGTATAGCAAAAAACAATATGAAAAAGCCGATGTTTTGGGTAAGCCAGCAAAGACAATTGGGCACGATAGAATGAGATTATGAGCAGAATAAATAATTGGGAATCCTTGCAGAAATAATCACGCCTAAAACCTTACAATGAAGGCCAGTGAAACATCTATGCTATAACAGTTAACAGTTCAATAATCTCATTTCAGAATGTAAGAACAACAAAGATAAATCACCTTCGTTGGAGGAAGAATAATGCTGCAAGAGAATACGCTCACGGAATGTATTTCTGTCACAAAGAAGGTTTAATCATGCATCAAATGTCTGGGAACAGGAGCACAGATAATTGGGGATAATAGCACAGATAATTGGGGATAATTGCAGATAGTGTAAGAAGAACAGAGAAATCACCTTCGCTGCAGGAAAAAGCACAGCTGCAAGAGGATACGTTCAGACGATGTATCTAAATCACAAAGAAGACCCTTGGCATCCGGTAATGAAGATTGGCAGATAATGGTAACAGAGAAACTGACGTCAGTTTTGTGTACCTAATAACTATCATTAATGAAAGAAGGGGAGAGAATGGGGACTACAGGTTACCTCGGCAATCTTCACACTGCGCGCGAGCATGGGTTCGATCTGGATCCACACGGCCATACACAACGTATCACCATGCCGCAGACGGCCAGGGACCATCAACGCGATCTGGATCGACTGACCCATCTGAATCCACCGATGGCGTGCGGGCGGAACACCAGGATTCGACCCAGCCCGCAGACGGCCAGGGACCATCAACGCGATCTGGATCGACTGACCCATCTGAATCCACCGATGGCGTGCGGGCGGAACACCAGGATTCGACCCAGCACGATTGGAGACGGCGCAGTGCGGGACAAAGCGGTGGGGCGCAGCGTGAGTGTGGCTGATGCGCAGCGGAAGCGAGGGCGGCGGCCTCGGTCGGCCATGGACGGGCAGGGAACAGGTCGTGGGCAGCTGCGCCTAAAACGGCTGTTTAGTGCGGGTAACTGATACTCTTACGTAAGATGACATCACATTTGCAAAACGCAAGAACCTGATTGGTCCAAGCCCCTTAGTGGGTCTTACGAATATAGGAGATAGAGATTACCACACTTCCAGTTCAGGGCGTATTTGATCCGGTCAGCTAATTCCCTTAGCTGCGGGCGGAAGGTAACTAGCTAATAGATTCTTACTAGCCGGATGGTGTTGAGGCTGGCCAGGTGCAACAGTACAGTGTTCCATGAAGCATCATAGTCAAATTTAAGTTTGAAAATAAACTTTAAATATAAAAAAACAAAGTTTGAGGACTAAAATGATAATCTTCATAGTTCTAGAATGAAATTAAGCTCAAAGTGCAACGTTTGAGAACTGAAATGATAATCTTCATAGTCCTATGATAAAATTGAGCCTAACAGTAGAGTTTAAAGACTAAAACGATCAAGCTTTAAGTAATAGTTTAGGGACTAAAATAACTATTTTGCCAATGATGATTGGTTGAAAAATGATAAATATCTAGTGTAAAATTGTTTTCTATCTCATATATCATATATTCATGATACAATTTTAGAATGCTTCTATACGCTATATTTGACAAAGGTAGTAGGAATAGGAAAAAAAAAAAAACATAGGAAAGATGAACTGTAAACTGTCTTCTATCCTAAAATTTTTTATATTTGGATATGATTTTTAAATGGGTATGAGCTTATTAGACAGAGGTAGTAGGAATATAAAAAAACGTAGTAAAGGAAGATGTGTGTGTCTTGCGCGCGCTGTGTGTGTGTGTGGTGCGCATGCGTGTGTGTTCTCCAACTGTGTTAGCGGCAACGTGCCTCGGGCTTCCACGAAGACGATATTGAAAACCAAAGCATGGAGTGGATTTTCCATTCATGTGAAATTGTGAAGAGGCTACCTATCGATATTTGATAAAAAAAGATAGAGTGTTTTCTACGTTCAATTTTAATTAGAAGTGACAGTTGACTGTTAAGATGGACAACTTACGTGTCAAGATAGTATTCTAGTGGGAGGATTATATAAGAGATATAGATATAGATATAGATTTTTTACAAAGTATACCTATTTGATTTCATAAATCTTTGTAAATTCTTCGGATATACTTATAGTACGTGTGTTTTTATAGGAGTGAGTGTGTACTCATCGTATACTAAAAGCAAGAAGAATTTTGAGTGGAGTTTAAATTAATTGCTTATAGGAAACTCTCTAGTCCAACATGACGTATATGCATAAAGAAATTTCTACAAGTTTCCACTCCAACATGGTGTATATGAAAAAAGACATTTCTATACGTGAAACACTGCCAAGGTAGTCTAAGCTACCTAGGTCTTGAATCTTTGAGCAATTTAGATGATAGGCGATTCCTCTCTCATTTGATTGATGTAAGAAGACAATCTCTTTATAAGGATGGAATCCAAGAAGCTTAACATATTGGTGGTGGTGAGGCCCATCATACTCAGACGAAATATCCTCTTCTATGTCAGAGCTCCACTCCAACTCGGGTGCCGCTATTTCTTCTAGGAATTCCATTTCTTCTACATCTGTATCACTGTCGTCTCCGTAGCACTGCAAAGACCATGGCCCATTATTGTCACATTCACGGTCCCTCCTCCTTGGTGGCAGCACAGACTTAAGGCAAGTGTCACACTTCAACACCCATTTCAATTGTCTATGTGATTCATCAAGGTACCAAACTTGAAGCCGGCATTCGTAGTCAACTGCTGCGTAGTACACCCCGTCTTTTGATTTTCCTAAATAAAATTCAGCATTCTTGTCTCTAGGCATGGGTCGTTTGAGTAGGTGATACGTGCCACTTGACGTATTTATTCTAGAAAGAAAAGAAATAAGTTTAGATAGACATAAGAAACGGTTAAGAAAAAGCGAAATAAAGGCTATATATACTGTACTCATTACTAGTACTAGGTAGGCATAAGAGTAGCCAATAGACGAGCGATGGATACGTACCTCATTAGAAAGTCATTCTGACATTGCACGTACAGCCTTCCCCGGTAGAAAGCACTGTGGCGGCCTATCTGGTCATTGAAAACGCGTTTCTCGTGCTCCCGGATGTCTGCTACAGTCCCCATGGTGGGAAGCCCATGTCTTTCCCGTTCAAACAGCCTCTCCTCCCACTGTCCCGTCCTCGACGAGAAGACGCGGAGGACGAACGGCGAAGGCGGCCATTCTGCTTCCGGGTTTAACAGCTGCCTTGCGTTAACCTCGGGGATCGAAAACACCTCGTAGTACGGCGACACGGTTGGATCGAACGCGAGGAAGGCATCGTGGTCGGGGATGTAGTCGAGGTAGTCCCCCAGCAAGGGCAGGCGTGGAGGCAGAGGAGGCCGGGGAAACCGCGCCCATCGTCCGGTGGCCGGGTTCACCACCAGCCTCGTGAACAAGAGGAGGCCGTTGCAGTGGCCGTGCAAGTGCGAGCTCATGCACATCTTGTTGTAGGCTGCGAAGCAGTCGCCGAGGTCGTCGCCGATTGCCGGGGCCCCCGCCGTCGAGGGCCGGGAGAAGAGCGGCGGGAACACGTAGTCATCGTCCATGAGGAAGATGCCGCGCAGCGTGAGCGGGAGGAGGTCCGCCCGCAGCAAGCGGCGGGAGTCGATGACGCCGCGCCACGCCTTGCAGACGCAGCGGGACGACGCCTGGTCGCGCGGTGAGAGGCGGCCTAACAGCTCCGCGAGGATGTCGTCGGGCAGATCGGCCATCGCGCGCCTCGGCGGGCTATTCCCCATAGTCTCTCGGCCTTTCTTTGCGACTGACTCTGTGTGAGGTGCGGCGAAATTTCGGATCGATGGGGGGCGAAACGCCAACTAGTAGTTTTGTTTGGGGCGCGGCGCGGCACCGGGCATTGTTTATCGAGACCGGGCGCCGGACGGCCGGTTCAGTTCGGCTTCGACACGGCGGTAGAATCCGTGGCCGCGAGTGCTCCCTCCTCCGTTTCCCTTTCTTACCAACTAGTACATTGTGCGCGCCCTTGCGCGCATGCGAGTATTTGCGATTCAGTTTGATGTTATAATATGAATATAATCCATAAGGAGAGGCAAATAGTGGTATTATACAAGATACACAAAAATTATTTAGGACATCATGGTCTGAGCTATATTAATATTGTATAAAGGCACATAGTATAGTTCAAGCCAAACATACTGAGTCTAACATAGTTGATGGTAATACATGGCTAGATATATTTGGGATCGCAGTGGATCGCGCTTTAGTACTTCCGTCCATATTAGATACTGCCTTTCTTCAAAGTTTCGAGCATAAGTGAGTTCAAAGTTTCGAGCATTGGAGTAATCACCGTGCATCTCAGGTAAGACAGAATTGTAGTCATGACACCCTGAAAAAGGAGATAGAAAAACCGTTAAATAGAAAAAAAAGAAGTATTATATAGAACAATAAGATAGGCAGAGGATCTTCAGTACCACAATACAACAAAGGTAATGAGGAAACTAAGTCATTGTCTTGTCAAATCTACAACTGGTGTATTTGAAGAATGAGCAAGAATACATGTGGATGCCATGAAGTGACATTATGTGGACACCAGGCTGCTCTAAACCTCTATAAACATCAGGGAAATACAACACAGAGACATCAAAAGTACAACTTGGCAAGCAGTAAAGACCACTCCATGGAAGATACAGCAACCACGAGCACACAATCTCATCATGTTCAACAGTAAAACACAGCATGTAGAAACCAAATGCACAATAATGTAGGTAGAGTGACAAGGACGAAGTGTGGCATACATATAGTTCCAACTGAAGAACCAGAAATCTCACCATTGTGACCATCCCAATGGAAGGCAACTTGTAGACAAGAGGAAGTCATCAGAGAAACTTCCGCAGGAGCATTTTATTGTTGGTGTAGCATGACGATCCAACAGGCCCATCTGAAGTGATAAAAATCATGTTCTATGCAAACACTGGCAACTAAAAATCATGTTCTATGCAAGCACTGGCAACCAAAATGCATTAGAGCAAATAATTAGCTCCGGATCTGACCGGACCAAACTTGTGATTTAATGGGCAAGGCAATGTTGCTTATTTTCATGGGTGGTTTTAAATGTCTTATCAGGAGGCTCATCCATAATCTATCATAAATGCTGGCTGCCATAGTTGTTCAATATCAGTTTCACTCTATGTTAAATTAGCTAGCATGTAAGGAAAACAGTAGCTGGTGGCACCGTGGGGATCTCCCCCATGATCTTTTTGCGTCAAAAGAAAAAACAGTAGCTTGTAAAAGGTTGTGAAAGATGAGGAAAGCTGCCTACAATTGATTCCTGTTGTAGTATGGAAAGGATAGAGATATACGTAAACAGAAGACACGAGAAGCTGTATTTGTTTTGTATAGAGCAACAACTTTTGGTAAACTGAGACATGTAGCATGCGTGGACACGCTGTGAGGTTGAGATAGAATTCATTAGGTCCTCATTTGAACTTGATGAGTTTGCAAATGGAACAATACAACTAATTTTAATCACTATCTCCCATCTTTAATGGAAATAGATTAGTATTGTTCTACTTGGATAGAGAAGGGGATGCAAAATATTTCACGGAAACTGAACCAAATAGATTATATTTTCTCGCTTTGACTCTCCTTCCCTGACAAGGTGAGCTGGAACAGGCAAGGGTTCCAAGCATGTGCGCCAAGACATTATGGTTGATTAAATTTTAAAGAAAGGAGCGCTGAGAAAAAAAAAGTTATTTACCTTAGCGTTTGTATGTGCTGACACAAATCGCTGTCGCAAGTGCAGGTGGATGAGCTATTTGTTCTGTAACACATAACGGGATTAACATAGAACCTTTTGTATGATTTAGTAGGGCTGAAACAATAGAGTAGAGGAAAAAAAAAAGAAACACGAGGACTCATAATGCTATCAGAATGTGGCAATGCTCTTTATGAGAACCTGGTCAGGTCAAAGGAAAATTTATAATTGGAGAATCAAGAAACACTCCTGAGTCCTGAAGTCATCACATTTCCACACCTTAGATTCAGAAAGTGAGTAGCAGTTCTGTACCTGTATTTTTAACCATGAGAATAAGATGATAATGTTTCAAGGATCTCAGAAGGGGAGGAGGTGTAGATTCATGGTGAATGCAAGATTCATGGTTGTTTAGGACTACAGATCTGAAATGACAGCAGATAGGTGGGTGATACGTAGATAAAGTCAACACTTACAGTAGGAAGAGACTGCAATCACATTAAAGCAGAAACAATAGTTAACAGGAATATAAGATCCCATTGACCATGAATGAATAATGGCAACATTTAAAACATGAAGAAAACTAAGATTACATTAAAATTCTAGATAGAATCCATTGTACAGGGGTGCAAAATAGAGTGAATAGCATAAGCAACCAAAATGGAAAGAATCAGACATTGCATTTGGAGACTACAAAACCAAGGGAAGAATTATACAGGTTGGTCTATGAAACTAATGTCTTGCATGAAACGTGTGCATGGCTAATTATTTCGGAACTGATCAAGTTGGCACATTCTTTATTTGAAGTCTAATGTGGATACAAGCGCTGGCTGAAGAGGCCCATGATTCTAACGACAAATACGTAGGTAGCCTGGTCAGTTAGCAAACAAAATTAGTGGTTGGAAAAATAGTGGATCGTGCTGATCATTGAATTGACGCTGCATTATTTATCAAATGTCAATGTACTAATCTGAGTAAGTAGCTTCAGGTTTGATTTCAAAACCTATGGCACATCAATAGATCATAGAATGAGATTTTCCACAATAATCAATTAGTTCATTTAACCATTGTATGCTTACAGAATTATCATCCGAGTAACCCCAGAGAGCATACAAAGGAGATGCACTAAAACTATCTAGCGATATATAGTGAGTATCATGGAAAAGCAGGCAACCGACCAATCTAATTGAATTATTGAAATTTAAGAATCACAGCACAATGATGACCAAGCACCAATCGAGGTCTCCCCAGCAACTTGGCACACTAAACTCCACAAGAAAACAACTATAAAAATAGGCACGGTATTTTTTTCCCTGACATAACTGCTACAAATAAACAATGTCCCTTTGCTCAGACCAAGGTAGGCATGATTTCAACACAATACTATGCCAATTGCCAAGATAAACTGAGTTTTATTCGCAAGATGGGTACACATAAGATATTAAGCTAGCTGCATTTTTCGTAGCGTGATTTGATTTGGCACACAAGGAAACAAACCTTGCTGGTATACATTAACAGCATTAGAATTTGCAAACATAGCTATTGAAAGGGAATAAATAGACTAAAGATAACCCCACACAAGGAAACAAACCTTGCTGGTATACATTAACAGCATTAGAATTTGCATACATAGCTATTGAAAGGGAATAAATAGACTAAAGATAACCCATATTACCTTCATCCAGTAGAGGTCACAGAAGAGAAACCTGTAAATCAGCAAATCACATCTGAAAGAAAAAAAGAGGGTGCATTAATGTAGTACAATTTCAAGGAGAGATTGCTGCAAAGATTTCAGCAATAAAAATAAGAATAACTTCGCTAGACAATAGAAGCATAATAATTTGGAAAGTCAGACTGTAAAACCTGCAGTAATAAAAAACTAAATAGAATCCCCAACCGAAATTATTTGCAAGCTGCTAGCATGGAAAAGCTAACCTTTTCATGGACTCCACAATATTAGCAAGGCAAAACTGATATCGAAAGCAAGTTGGATGGTGACAGCTGCAGCATAAAATCCAGTGCAAAATCAACAGCCTCCTTACAATTTCCAGCATTTGAGTCTGACAAATCTTCAAAAGTATCTTCTATCGTGTGTTGATTTATATTTCCTTATATAGGAAATAGAACTTGCTCATACACACGAAGAGCATTAAAATTTGCATACAAATCTATTGAAAGGGAATAAAGAGTTGAAGGAAATCCAGAATCTACCGCCCCACCAGGGAGGTGAGAACAGATTGAGACGAGCAGATTTCTCATGATCTGGTTGCCAGTGATGAGAATAGAGGAAATCATCACGGGCAATGTCATGAGAAGGTAACATTTCATAATTAAGAGGTAATTGGAGCCACATAGTCATTTCAGTGTAGTCAATAAACACTACCTCTCATTAGTACCTCCAAAACACACAAAATGGGAATAGGCACAAAGACCTGGAAAAATAGGAATGACGAATTGACCATTGCCTTAATTACCATGGAACGGGCACAAAGAGATGCAAAAAATAGAATCAATATTGCTCATAATTATTCCCTGCACTGCCTCAGTTACGCTAAAAAAAAGAAAACTGTGCAAAGATCATCGCATCAAACACTAAACAGAATATTTATGATTTAATTATCACAGCAGCAACCCATTCCCTCAAATAAAAATATATCAAGAAAAAAATGCACTCATCATTGCAGGTGACCAAGATCGAAACAACAGACCAGCAATCATCAGGGATGCACACTAACACGCTCATAAGTATGACACAATAATTTCCTTCTTCAGTCGAAACGAGCAGGGCAGACCTACAGAACACAACCAAATCGTAGTAATAATCCCAGAGATTGGTAAGCAAAAAAGGGAGAACAATAGATTGGTGAAAACGATCTTGCCTAGCTTGTTTGCTTCGTCCGACCAAGATTGACTCCTCCAAATCTCACATGCAGCAAAAAAATCATGCAAGGGAACGTCATCACACTTGAAGGGGAGCTCCCAGAGAGATAGGTAAGAGAGAGGGTTAGGGCATGGACCAAACCGAGGAGATAAGCGAGGAACTGCGGAGCGGCCCGAGCCAGAGCGTGTCGGAAAACACAGGCGGCGGCGACGGCCTCTGTGTAGCCGCGCCGTGGCCGGGAACGGCCACCGCCGGGGCGGACGCAGGGTCTGCGCCCGCGTCGGCGCAAAATCCGGGAGGATCGCCGTCGCCCCATCCATGCCACGCGCGGGGGTGTGTTTGGGAGGGAGGAGGGGAGGAGGAAGTCCGCCGCCGCCGCCGCCGCCGCCACGCCGCCATCGCCGTCGCCGTGCCTGTGTCGGGAGAAAGGGAGAGGATGCGAAGAGGCGAGAGGGACGAGGAAAGAAGCCGAGGAGGTTTTTTTCCCCGCACAGTAGCACACGGAGCAAACGAAGGGAGAGCACGTGTGTACGTCAAAACAGTAAATTAGAAAGGACACGCGGTAACAGCGGATGCCCGTAATTATCAATCGGATGGGGTAAAATAATTTTTGCTATCGTGGACTGGTTAAATGGGCGCCGTGGCGTTCCGCCTTTCTAAAGAGAAACTTGTCCGTTTTCGTTTCAAAAAAAGAACGCTGCTTTTTTTTTTTTGATAAACGTACCTGTATATTAGATAAGGAAAACGTACACATACATGTACGAATACAGATACGTACGGGAAGGATACATGGACAGCTGTCCTGGCCAACTAACACAGAGACCCCTGATAAAAAAAGAAATTACAAAGCGCAAGGACATAGTGGCAAAATACATGTGTCAAGATTTTTTTTTTTAAGTTCACCGGAGGAGAGGGTCCTTGCCTTAATATTGTATTGATTGTGAAATGCCCTTTAAGACTATTTTTTTTCCTTTGCAGCACTCGAGAAAACTCCATGTCCTTTAAGACCATAGAATGTCTTTTTTTTTTTTTGCGACGAAGACCATAGAATGTCATGAAATGTTTGTATGTAATGTCCATGTTTAGTATCTAGCTTTAATTAGCTAACCGTAACAGCTAAGTTCCGTTGCATCATCTATAGCTAATAAGATCTCTAATAATTTTTCATTAGGTACAGCTCATGCATTTGAGCTATTAGCTTGGCTATTAACTGAGGTGTTTATAATAAATCCACTAAATTTTGGCATCGAGTGACGTTCAACAACAGATGGTCAACACAGCGGCCTCGGCTTTGCTTCGCTCAGAACAAAGGCCGCCTCGCTTTCTTGGAGTCCAAGCGAAGAGATTCGCAGGCACGTCCTTTCGCTGGGCCAGTTGCTCGTCACCGTCCGGCGTCAGCAACGGGAGTCGGGACGAGGGGCAGTCCCAGTGGCATGACGTGAAGCGTGGGAGCTCCAGCTTCACAGCCGCGCAGCATGGCTGTGAACTGTGTGCAGCAGCCGCGGCTTTGCTTTGCCGTTTCCGTACAGACAGTTTACCGTTCAAAGTCAAAACCAACGGGGCAGGACCAGGAGAACGAACCACTACAAGACAGACAGAAACAGCCGGAGTCGGCCGGCCAGTCACCAGCAGCAGGCCTACAGTAGCAGCCAGCCGGCAGCCAGCAAGCACTGTGCGCGCTGCCTGGCACGACCATTCGGCAATGGGCGAACGAAGAAGCACGGCGCAACAACACGAGATGGATTTCACCCTAAGTTTTCCCATCAGAAATGTCCTTACAGTAAACACGATTGTTCAATATATAACATTATTTTCCACAGAGTGATGGTAGACTAACTTCTCTATCTCTTTACAAAAGTCTAAGAAATGAGCACGGACCAAAAGAAAGTCTAAGAAATGAGGTAAAAAACTGTAGGGGTAATTTCTTTCTTCTGTTTTATCTAAACGGCTAGACTGACTGAGGATGGATGGACAAAAGCGGACGGAGCAGTGCAGTTCCAGGCTCCACGGCGGTGCAGTCGCGACCGCTTCAGGAGGGGTCTGGAGGCACGGCAACGGTGCCGGGCGCCGAATAAGGGCGGTGGCGGCGACGGTAGCCCAGCACCATGACGAACTCGTTGGCTGGCGCACCAACCAAAGTCACCACGGGTTCTCTTGGCTGTCTACGATGCCAAAGTTCTATCAGCCCGTGCAGCGTGCTCGAGGGACAGATTGGCTCGCCGTGGCAGATGATCTCCACCTGCAGTTGGAGAGGAACAGGGATCAGATAGAAGGATGGAAATCAATCAGAACTCCTGTCATCTACAGCAGAATTATTAGCTCCTTCTTTGCATGAACTCAAAGCAGTAGTACGAAGAATAGGAGATTTTCTCCAGGAGATTTCCACCAGAAATTGATATGCACTGAAACTAATTTAATGTATTGCAGGTGTGGTCTTTCACATTTGCATGGTTGATGTCTAGTTGTCTATGTCGATCCGGTACTCTATAACAAGTCAATAAGTGGCCAACTCAGTTTTTTATTGTGACTAATAACAAAAATGGAAGTGTAATCACCTCATTTTCATTAGCTAGATCCAGTTTCTTCATGATGTACCTCTGTACAGAGGAAATCTGCAAACTGCCATCTCTGAAACATAGACAAAAATGAATTAAATGTCAGGGAACACAACACATGATAGTACTGAGAAAAATCCCAGTGCAGAAAGCAAGTTAACATGGCCCAAAGAAGTTCCTAACATATTTGCATCATGGTACATTGAACAAAATACCAGAGCTCAAACAAAATGGCCCAAAAAACAGATTGTAACATTACTACAGTCATGTAGTCTTGAGAAGAAATATTATTAGCGTCACAGTACGTTGACCAGCCTGGAGCAGACTAATCAGGCAAAGAATTGGACAACTCTAAACTAAGCACAAGAGCTTCCAAGCATGGCAAGTCAAAAGAAATTACAGAGCTAAATGGAACTCACTTGATTCTCATGTAAGTCTTTGATAACTGAGGCAGCTGTGGATCTTCTTTCCTGAAATCCAGTTAGCATTTGACTTAAACCTCAGAAAATGACATAAGATTAACATCATAATCATTAGTTCACAATGAATAGTTTTTTTTTTTAAAAAAAAAAGGAGACTTTCCTCGGCTTTTAAGAAAGCGACAGTTAACCATGAATACTTACTGATTAGGCAAAGAAATTAACGAGAACCACACTGGAGTAGTTATTGGATCATGCAAATCGCTTGCAGAATCAAGCAATCCTTGGTGCGAATCATCCTCTGTTGTTGTCTTATCTTTCAATGGTGAAGGTTCTGGAGAACTGCCGTCATTTTTCTCTTTAAGATTTGAGTTATTTGAATGTTCTCCCACACTTGTCCCAGGAATAGCCACTTCGTTGTGTGCCTCTCCTTTTCTTGTAGGGAGTTTGCCCTCTTTCTCATTTATTTGCTCTTCATCAATGGCATAGATTTTAGGAGTTGACCTAGGTACTTTTGAAGATTTACGGAGCTCATCCTTGTCAGCTGTCTTCCCATTCTTTCTATTTTCGGAAGATGGCTTACTTGAAACTTCTACATCTGTATTTCGCTGTTTTGCAGCATAATGTGATGTGTGAGAACAAGCCATTTTTACAAGAGAATCCACAGAACTTTCACATGAAATAATGTGAGGTTACAAACATCAGATGGTTCTTCATGTTACCTGTTTTTTGTTTGCTGGTGTTGCTGCCCTGGTCGACTGTTTTGCCGAAGTTTTCCTCGTCTTCTTTTGATCTTGATTTTCTGTTTTGTTTGCAGTTGTTGCCGCCTTGGTAGATTGTGATGCATAGCTTTTCTCAGTCTTCTGATCTCGATTTTCAGATTTAGTTGGTAATTTCATGGTTCCATTATTAACAGGAGAAGTTGCACGAGATGCTGCTGTCCTTCTTTTAGCTTTGGTTCTCTTTCCAGTCAAACCAGTACGCTTCACTACGCTTGGAGTGTCAACCACCAAGGAAGAAAGGGACCTCTGTTTTCTCTTTGCTGGCAATGTTGTTAGAGCCTTTGGAGAATCAACATTTATCTTTTTAATTGGAAATACCTTATTCCTGATATCTTGAAGGTTGTGGTCAGGCCTTCAAAAAAGGAAATGATCACAGTTAGGTAGCACCAATTCATAGATGATCAGTCGATACACTAGACATAAATGAAAAACTGCAGCACTATGGCCGAAAGTACTGTTTCACACAATTAAAAGAAAAGGTACTTGAGGCAAAAAGTATTAAAAAAAAACCACAGTGAAACTTAGGCGGTGAGCATGAGAGAGGCTGGTTTCTCCAACTCGTCAAATCAAAAAGCATGATCCATTAAGGTGTATTAGAAGCTTATGTCCTCCCTAAAGCAATAATCGTAAGATGCGATTTTCAATCAGATATGATATGTCAACAATAGAGCATGTCATAGTCAAACTATTAATAAAACATGGACTAAACGCTGCTTCAATAAATGCTATATGCGAATATGCGATTTAAAAGGAAATGGCAATGTAGAAGGAAAGTTAATGTTTATACTCCAGTACTTTAAGCGTTAAACCTAAAAGGCCAAGCTTATATTTAGGACAGAGGTCACTTGTCTGAAACTCTGAATTGCAGATATCCTAGGCAAATAGCACTACATTTAGGTTTTATCCATTATGATAATCTCTGAAATTGTTCTCTGCACTTTGACCATCCCTTGATCTTAGCGCCATTACTGGACTAGTTTGTCAGAGAAGTTTTCAAGATACACAGTATTACTCATTAGCATCAGCATGATATATAGGACTTCACATAATACCAATGCTTCATCTTCATGGTTGCACTTGTACAAAAAATTGAAAGCAGAAGACATTGCCAGAACGGCGAAAGTAGAAACTAGTTTTACAGAAGAAACTCAAAAGTTAGAACAACTAGTTCACCTGAGTTTCTCTTCAGGATCGCAGCCAAGATCAACAGTGCATACTGGGCAACAGTCAATTTCCTCATCATTTATTTTCTCCATAATGCACTCCCGACAAACTGTCGAAGATATAGTAGTAGGAGAAACTTTAATAAGACAAGGAAGCCAGATTCAGAAAGAGTTTTAAAATAACTGACAACAGTAACAACACGTGTGAACTTCTTTGGCAGCAACTAGTAACTTGCAATATTTAGCACACAAACTCTGCAAGCTCCTGCCCAGTGAAGTGTTTCCTTTGGTCTCTGCTTCCTGCTAGAATATGTGCTGCACTATGTTGCATGGTTGACATCTACGATACACTTATGGTGCAGCAGCACTGCCTGGCTTGATATTCAACAAAACCAAGAACTATTTTATCTATCAAGAATGCTGCAGAACTGAAGATCAAACCATATAGCAGGAACACTACAACTGATTTCCCTATAAAAATCCCAACTCCCTCAACAAATAACTACTACGGAGGAAAACAGTACACAATCACAGCATCCAACTGAATTCCAATTCTCATTCTGTCGGAAGATCAGAAGCAGGCTAGAATGGCACCCTTCTTAAACTTCCTGACCATGACCGAACTCACAGGAAGCTACTAGAATGCCTCGATGCATGACACCCATACATTCTGCAGCAAGTGCCAGCGCTTTACAGCCTTTTCCCATAGCACTAAAAGCTCCGCGGTCCGCGAGCGTTCATGCACCCAAAGTTGTTCAATCACCCCGTCAGGAATCGCGGACGGGAGACAGAGCCACGAGGATGTGTGGCACCGGCGGCCACCGCCGAGCGTCTGCTAAGGGCCAAGATAACTTTCGGGCACGCCTCCCAACGGTTGTTCCGAGTGGCCTGCGAATAGCCTGCAGCGGCGTTGATGAAGCCTGGGAGCCGCCTGAGCGGTGAGCGCTGCTCCTTCGCAGCATTGCCAGCTCGGCAGACGGGCAGAGCAAGAACCGAGCACACTGGAACGCGATAAGGGACATGGCGGCGGCGAGAAACCGAGCGCGAGCGTGCCGTAGACGGGAGCGCGGGGCCGTCCCGGGTAGCTCCCGCGGCAGCTGGCGCGTCGACAAAGCAGACGCGGTTCAGGAGAAAGCCCGCGCCTTTTGGACCTCGTGCAGATCAAGAGGCGCCACGGGACACCTCGGGATCGTCAAGAACAAGCAGAGAAAACACTAGATGCACGGCGACGTGGGAACTGGGAAGAACCCATGCCCGGGGCCGCCGGGCACGAAAACCCCGACACCCGCTGAGTGAGCTCCTAGTCTCCTACAGCAACGCCGGTCGCGGGGAAGCAAACGCGAACGCGGGCGGCGCGCGCGAGGTGGCCACCATGGCACCACGGGTGGCCGCGCGACGAAAGGCACGACCGCAATCCACGCGAAAGGCAGCGCGTTCGCCACCCTCCTGGGATCAAAGAACTCGCATCGGACACCAGCCCGATCGCCGGGGGCATCTGAACGAGAGAACAAGAAGAATCCGACACCAAAACGAAGGACGCGCAAACGCGAGGAGACGAGCGCCATGCGGGGGGCGGCGCGGCGCGGCGAGGAAACCATGGGCGCCTCCGGCGCGGGCGGGGGAAGAGACAGGCGCAGATAGAGAGCTCGAGCGAACGAACGGGACAGAGACAGCCAGGGTCGCGCGGGTGTGAGGGAGAAGAGGGAACTCACATGTATGGAGGCACAGGGTTATGGCGGTGGCCTCCATGAAAAGTCCCCGGCAGAGCGGGCACGTCATGCACGCGGCAAGCGCCTCCCGCCGCACGCGGGCCAGCCCCCTCGCAGTCCCCATCCCGTAGGCTCCTCCTCGGCGGCCGCCGAGCAGCTCCTCCTCCTCCTCCGGACCCCGTGGGATGCACGGGTTCGGCGGCGTCGAGCCTCGGCTCAGGAAGACGCAGCGCGGGGCTGCGTATCTGAGGGCATTCGACGGATTCGCGGCGGCTTCGGTCGACGCTGCTGCGGAAACGGGCGGCGGCGGCGGCGGCGGAGCTCCTCCGGCGAGGCGCGGGGTGGGGAGAAGGAGAAGGGGCTGAGTACTATGTTTTATATCGCCGTATTTGGGGTGTGTGTATAAATAGAGGGGGAGCTGGGGATTTCGTGTGGGCGTCGCCGGGTGCGCGTAGCGGCGCAGCCCCGGAGGGCCAGGAGAATTTCTAGCTCTGCTGGCCATCGTGTACGCCCACGTAGGCGCCACGTAGGAAGACGTATTCTGAGCTTTTTTTTTTTTCTCTCTCTGTATGTACAAGAAAACGCTTTCACTCACCGCTAAACAAATCGATCAAAAGAGGAAATGTCCACCTGACTTGCTAGCACACTCAACGTTGTTGAAACTCTTTGTACTAGTAATTATAAGAAAATTGTTTAAAAAAAACTACTCCCTCCATTTGCTAAAAGAGGTCATTTAGGAAAACGATGTAGTCTTCGAAGCATAATTTTGGCTTCTTTTTTATTAAAAATATTTACTGAAAAGTGATACATGTATATTTTTATAAAAATATTTTTAAGATAATATATTCGTATGGTTTTCATATTTTCAAACTCAACAACTTGTTACTCCCTTTATCCTAAATTATAATACATTTTAAGAATCATGGAGAATAAAACTTTTTTCAAGTTTGACTAAGTTTATTTGATGTTATAAATCTTTGTACTTTTTTGTATAATTAAACATCAAATAAACTTAGTCACACTTTAAAAAAATTATCTCTCCAAGATTTTTAAAATAACTTATAATTTAAGATGGAGGAAATATTCATAATTTATATTTCTAATATTAATCCAAACCTCGTCTAAAACAACATAAATTACTGTTACAGAGGGAGCATAAGATAACTCGTGTTGTCTTGGAAGGAATGTATAAAACGACTAGGCTCCGTCATACTACTCCGTCCCAAAATAATAGTCGTTTTCGGTTTTCGTGCCACAAGTTTAACTTGATTTATAAAAAATACATGCAATATTTATATCTCCAAATAATTTTGTTAAAAAACTAGATTCAAAGATCTTTCCGATGATACTAATTATGATACTAATTGATAATATTTGTTATTTATAAAAATTGCCGGCATCAATTTCTCGGGAAGCGAAAACGACAGTTATTTTGGGACGGAGGGAGTACGATCGAGCAGACAGATGATTCAACGTCCTGTACGTAGCTTTCGCTCAACTCGCTCACAAAAACGCCAATTTCATGGTGACATTGATGCTAGTCTTTTTTTTTTCTTTTCTTTTTAGACACCTTCGTTTTGACCAAGAACTTATAACTGCCACTGGTAAGGTTTTCAGGTTTTCAGTGCGACGGTTGAGATCCATGTGCGAGAAAACATTCAGCAGGTCGTTTCAGTTCAGTTTTGCTTGCATTGCGCTGCCATCTAGCCCAGTACGTCCATGGCTGGGTGTCTGGGTTTGCTTGCCTCGACGTCAGCTCATGGTGATGCTCTGTGCCTCTGTATGTAGTGACCATGGGTCCATGGCCATATCTGATTGTGCGCATCCAAGGCCTGTAGCTGCGGCCCGAAAGCTGCTTTTTCTGAAACTGCTGTAGATAACGTGGATTTGGTTTGTTCAGATAAAAAAATACTTAGTCCTTGTTTAGATTGTAGATTTTTTCACTCTCTCTCTCTCCATTATATTAAATTTTAACCCGCATGCATAGAGCATTAAATGTAAGTAAAAAATAACTAATTACACAGTTTAGTTGTACATCATGAGACGAATCTTTTGAGTCTAGTTGATCCACGATTGGACAATATTTGCCATATACACACGAAACGTGCTATAGTTATAAAGTTGAATTTTTTTTTTTCAATCTAAACGAGGCCTTAGTAAATAATAGATTCACTGGGCAGCTCTCATTTATTTGTTTATTTATTTGAACAAAGAAGCTCTCGCATCATGCCCAGCATCAGGTCTCTTGTTTAGCAAAAATCAAGGTTAGTCAGGTCTCGATGTCACGTCGCTCATGATGATGACATCAATGGAAGGAAGAGACTGGACTGGAGAAACCGCATCCAATCGCAACCATTGGAATGGGTGGGGGCAAAGTAAGGAATGATTCTGGTAGTACTTCACAGGCCACTGAGAAATTGAAACGAACCGAAACGCGTGAGAGCGGAAGGCATGGGGCCCCGTGGGCCGTGGGCCGTGGGCCGTGGCCGCCCTGGTCCAGCGACATCGCCAGCGGCTGCACCGGGATTCTGCCTGCGGCTGCCTCTGTCTGCTCCTCGCCTCGACCGACCGACGTTTTCTAAGCTGAGTGGAGCGCTGACGGCGGTTGGTTGAAGGGAGCGCGGGGCAGCAAGCAGCCGACCGTGCCCGGCCGGCCCCGTACTCTCGAGTCTCGACCACCCAACAGAGCCAGTAGCCCAGTAGTCTGAGTGAGCTCAAGGGCACAAGATAGGGTAACCAGGTAAAGTTGGCCTCGGCTCGCAATGCAAAGTGTAACAATTTTGTGTGAAGCCGCTTTATGGAGGAGCCCCATTGGCACAGCTACTGGCTCCAGTTTCACTCTTAGCTTTTTAGCTTTCACGGAGCTCTGTCGATCCCTTTGGCACGGTTCATGGCCTCAATTTTACTTCCGGCTACTGCAGAGCCCTGCTAAACATTTAACATGTAACGTGATCTAAAAAAACATTTAAAATGTAACTGGATTCTAGTGGGGAGCTGACGGGAATCACTTCTCTATTAACACTATGAGTCGAGAGCTTAAAAAAATTGCTCTCTACTACTTCTAGCTGCTCTCCATTCATTTACCATGAGAACCATTTTAAAATTGATTCTCACTTGCTCCCCATCAAAATCACTCCTTCGGAGGATCAAGAAGTGAAGCTCTAACAAAGTGTTTCCAATTGAAATCTGGTGAGGAGCTGTAAGCTGTCGCTACAAGCTTAGGAGCTAAAAGAATTCGCTCTCCACTGCTCCAAATTCATTTGCCAGAGGAATCACTTTAGAATTAATTATCATTTGCTCCAGACCTTAGTTCTCCCACGAGAATCACTCCCGAAAAGAATCAAGAAGTGAAGTTGTACCAAAGTGACCCAAACATAGCAGGTAAATGCATGTTGTCTGATATTACTACTGTTAATAAAATAGTAGTAATACAGTTAGATGGTTTCTTGGTAATTCGTAGCTAGCGTACTAAGGGCCCGGTTGGATCACCCCTTGCTAAAGTTTAGTTCCATTTAGTCTCTAAACTTCTAAACAACCCTTGCTTTTACTAGAATTAAATTTTAGTAGCTCTAGTCAGCAAGGAGGGACTAAAAGAGACTAAAAGTCCAAGTTATGGGAGCACATGCTTCTTTTTAATACGCTTTTAGTCTCTTTTAATTTTTAGAACCAAATACATTAGAAATAAAATTTAGTCTCTAGAGAAACCAAATAGGCTCTAAGCTTACTGTAGCACAGGCCACATTGTGGTGACGTCCAACAACATTTTGATTATCTTCTTATATATTGGTAAAAGAGACAGAGAAAGAAAAAGCAGCGTCTGTCCAAGAAGAGTCTTGCACGACGATGTCGACGCACGATCGACGACACCACCCTCCCTGATGGTGGTCTGTGTGGATTTAGGCAGCATGCCCAGCCAGCCGATTTGGCGGTTGAAAGGAATCCCCGGAGCGGGCGGCGATGTGGGCTTTGTGTCCTGGAACCTGACAGCTTTTCTGTGCGCACGAGCACGACATGTTTTTTGCCCTTTTGCCGTTAGCTTGGCACCTGGCAGAAAGACTGGAGTGAACGCCAAGCTTTACCGCGCGGTGCGGTGCGTGCCGTACCGTGCGTGGTGTCCAAGTCTGGAATCAAGCGATGCGGCTGCTGGATGCGCTCGGTGGGTCAGCTGTTAAATCAACTCCACGACGACAGGGAAGGGAGGGAAAATGCTGCGTGCAGCGTGCGGGCGGCTGGGCGAGAGAGTCGTCTGTCCAGCATTCGATCTGTTGTGTCAACTCCAGTTGCCGGCCGTACTTGCAGCTGGGGTCGTGGATCAAGGAAACTCCGGCACCGGACACGGCCACCAGCAGCATTATCTGAACTCTGGATCGCGCTTGTTTTTTGAGAAGTCAAACCGCATAATCTTTTGACTAGTAATTTATATAAAAATACAAACATTTTTTATACAAATACTCTTAAGTACCATTAGACTAGTTATTAAATATATTTTATTATAAGTATATTTAAAGATATAAATGATAATAATATTTACTATAAATTTGATCTAGCTTAAGTAAGTTTGGTCTGCTATCTTTTTTTCGACGAAAAAAAAAATTATATTAGATAATAATTTGGGTACATCAACATATTACAATTCCTCCGGATTACACAAATATCCGTAACTTCATCTAAATTGTACCCACGCCGTGAATAGCTCCAGATCTCAAAACCAAACCCGTTTGATGCTTTGTATGGATGACCGCACAGGCAAATACTCTAAGCAACAATTGTTTTCGACTGCACGGTAGATGCCCAACAGGCGCCCAACATTCCTGCAGCGGAGTTGAGAAACTTCTTCTTCTTCCTTGTATCTTCTTTTTTTTTCTTCTTTTTCTCGCCATCGAAGAACGAAAGACCGATCTGAAAAATTATTCTCTCTAGTCCTTCATGTCTTCCTTGTATCTTCTTTTTTTTTTCTTCTTTTCGTCACCGAAGAACGAGAAAGACCGATCTAAAAATTATTCTCTCTAGCCCTTCATCGTGGCCAGATCCAACCAAGTATTATCCACTAGTGCCCTTAGCCGTGAAGTGATGGCAACTAACTTTACCGCACATCTGGACAGTCAGCGACCCGCGGTGGCCATAGATGTGCAACGAGCCAGCCCGGCACGGACCCGTGCTAGCACGGCCTCGTCGGGCCCGCGTGCCGCCAGGCCGGGCCGCCCCAATCCTTCGTGCCTGGCCGACGGTCTAGGCATGGGCTGTCAAACCACTCTCCGTACCGGGCTAGCCTAGAAAGCACGAGCTATGAAGCGGATCGGACCGACCCGAGGCTCAGAAGGCAGGAGGCAGGCGCTTGATGCTAGATCTGGCAGCTCGAAGGTGGCTCCCGTCTTGCTGCGCTCATGGCCGACGGTGGCGCGTCGCATGGAGGAGGTCGTCGCGAGGACGTGGAAGAGGCCGGGAGGAGCCAGTGACCGCCGCCGGTCGATGCCGGCGCGTGGAGTCTGGAGGAGCCGATGCGTGCTCGTCTGCTGGATCTGCTCGATGCCGGCACCTGCTCGTCTGCTGGAGCCGAGGAGGCTGCCGCCGTCGCTCGATGCCGGCGCGCGTGGAGGAGATGGCCGCACATAGGGTGGACGAGATGGCAGGCATATGCGTGCGTGGCTGGCGACCGGGGGATGCGGGCGGTAGGCGCACCGCGCATCGCCGAGAGCAGCACGGTGCAGAAGCGACCGTGCGGCACAATAACTGTTTGCCTGGACGTGCTTGTTGGAGTGGACAGGCGTGTCAACTGACAGCGTTCAGCACAAAAATTGTAGCAAAGGTCTTCAATTATAACTCACATTAAGAAACAACTAGCAAGCTCTTAAAGAACACAAAAAGAAACATGACAGGCCGCAGGGAAAAAGTTCACTTGGACCTCGAACCACTTAACTCCCATGCAGCTTGAACCTCCAACCATCTAACTCCCATGCAGCCTTCGCATAGTTCAGCCGGCCCTCCCTAGTTTTAAATAGAAAGAAAGTGTTACGATGTGCTCTCTGCCTGCAAAGACAACATATTTGAGCATAGACAACATCAGACTCGCTGAGACCATCTTCTTCTAAAATCTGATGCACTCTCGCCATCTCGCTATTGCTCCCGGTCTTCCGGTGGTCCTTAACGACGTCACTAAGCTGGCAGTTCACAATGGATTCCTCAGCAGACATAACAGTCTTTCCACTCTTCTTCCTAGGCCTGCTAGAGGAAAGTTCCCTGCTGTACCTCCTCGACGACTGCTCTACAATACCTCCCCGTAGCAGGTTATTCGGCACCTCCTGTGGAGTCCGAGGGCTTGGACTACTACCATGTAGCAGGGGACTTGCCTTTGCATAACGCTCTAGGCGTCTTGGCCGGAGATTGTAGTGCCTGGCTTCAGGTGGCGAGCACGACGACGTCGACGACGCAGCCATGGTGGGCAACGATGACAGGCAGACGTTGGAACTTAGTAGACAGCGATTTCTGCGACATCATTAAATGTGTTAATGACCATCAGATCGAAGAAATAGTAGTAACACATAAGAACCCTAAACAGTAATGGGGCCAGTGGTACTGCAAATTGGAGACTGATAAAGATTAGTAAATGGTGTGATGTGTCTCATTGAACTATCTCACTGGACATTCGAGTACTATCTCACTGGACATTTCAGAGGTGCTGAGTCACCACATAGCAGTCCATTAAGCGCGACGAACGAAATCGATCCAAAAAACAATAGCTAAAGGACCAAATTAGACACTTTCATAGTTCAGAGACCAAACTGAGCTTTGAGCGAAAGTTCAAGGACGCAAATGGTTATTTCGCCTAGTATAAACTTTGTAAAGTAAAAGCATCTCCAAGAGTCTTTGTGAAACTCATTGTCTAAATTATCATTTGAAGAGACATTTGTATAAAAATCGTGTTCTATATCTTTACACTCTCCAACAGCTTTTTCTATATATTACATGCACTTTAGAGAGTCATTCTCGCTATCTATCTCTTTAGCTAGCGAAAAAATACGGAATAGAGGATATCCATATTTAGGTAACCACTTAAAAAGGTATTGGAGGATGTTTTTCCATCAAAATCTCTATTCCTAACAACTAGAGAGATTTAGAGAGTCTTGGAGATGCTTTGGGAGGAGGTGAATTGTAGTAGCTTAAATGTGACACTTATATAAACAAGTATTATAACCTAAGCAAAGTTGGACAACCAGAGCATACATATGGAGGCAGTGCTAATGAAAATTGAAGAATGAAGACTGATAACAGGTCAGGGAAACATGAGCTGATCCGTTGTACCCGACGAAAGGGGATGGTGGTGGCGTTGGTCTGAGGTTTCGTTGAGGAGGGAGCCGGTGCCGTCCTGCTCTGTGTGTGTGTGTGTGTGTGTGTGGGGGGGGGGGGGGTGGGTGGGGGGTTGGTTTTGTGTGTGGGGAGAGGGGGTCGCGGCGGGGCGGGGCAGCTCGGATCCGGGAGTACCCTTTTGCGCCAGTGGACGGGTGCCGGCAGGTGCTGCGAAGGCCGGCGAGATGAGGGTCAGCAAGTCATCTCATGGGGGACCGACGGCCACAACGGCGTGATAGGGTTCGGTCGACAATGGCGGCAAATCCCGCGCGCAGGGAGCCGGATCCAGCGCGTAGGATGGCGGATCCTGCGAGCACGGCCGTGGATCCATCCAGCTGGGAGCGTGTCGTTGCCGGATCTGTGGGGGAGGAGGGGCAGACGGCGAAGAGACGCGGGCGGGGAACGGTGAGCTCACTGCCGGCGCAGCGGCGGTGACGGCCGACGCGGCAGCGCGCGGAGGGACGACGAGCGGTGGCAAAGCGCAAATCCTAGACGCGCTGCGCGATGGGGATTTGCCGGATTGGGGAAGAACGAGGGAGCGAGCGGCGGTGACCGCCGGTGCCAGGACTTTCCTTTCCGAGGTGAATAAGGACGACAACTGGGCCTCTTTCCTGGCAACCATGAGTAGCGGCCCAAAATCTCGCACCGAATCACACGCTCTCTCTCTCTCTCTCTCTCTCTCTCTCTCTCTCCCCTCCGCCCGCCAGGATAGTCTTACGCGTGTGTGCCCATGCATCTGCGGTCGTCGCAGATCGTAACGCTGCTGCAGCTACTACCTCTTGCCTCGCCGCCGACGGCCGTCGGATCAAGGCACTGACGACACACACGAAAGGTCTCGAGCGCCGTAGGGAGAGTTAGGCGGGCCACTACGTGGCATCGGCCAATGCAGAGAAGTCGAGCAGGCAGGCAGGCCGCCCAATTATTCGCGCATCCACAACCAGATTTAGCATTTGTCCGGGCAAACAGCTGATCGAGGCAGCTGACCCGCGGCTTGGATCGCCATCTGCCCCCCTCCAAAGTGGAAGCCCTTGCCGATCCCAGGAATCACGCCATGTCGCGTGTGGTTCGGAAGACCCAGCTCGCATGACCTCCATTGATCGTTGATCGATCGGGCATGTAGTACTGGGAGCCACACGTACGCACACGCGCGCACAGCGCGACGGCGAACACAGGAGTCATGAGCACATGGAGCCTTCACGGCTTTGCCGAAGCCAGCCGGGGGCGCCGGTAGATTATTGCGTAGAGGCGCGCGGCAGCCATGTGCCTCGATCTGATCTGTGCAATGTTTCTTGCCCCGTCAGACAGGCAGGCAGAGCCATCTGCGAGATGGATCTTCCACCGGCTACTTAAAACGCCTGCTACTGCCGCTTGCCGCCCGGCGCCGGCCTAACCTGACTGCCGCCATCGCATCGCACTTGATTTGGGCCGGCCGGACGTTGAGGAGGTCTGGTCTGGTCTGGCCAAGGCGTCAAGCGTCCTGCAATGGCCGGCGCGGCGACGGAGCGCAAGGTGATCAGGGTCCTCCTCGTCGAGGACGAGGAAATCCACATGGTACGTACGTACGTGTGCGCAGTGCGCGTCCACACGCAGTGCTGCTCGCCATCCAGCAGCAGCTAGTAGTAAGTGGCCGGCCGGTCCGGTGCAACACCTGCTGCAGGTTCTGGCGAGGGCGCTGCTGAGGTCGGCCGGCGGCGGCGGCGTGGAGCTGCACGCAGGCTGGGACCGGCGCCGAGGCGGTGCAAAGCGTGCGGGATGCCGGGATGGCGGCGCTCGCGCCTACGACCTCATCATCACCGACGGGAAGATGCCTGTCATGGACAGGCACGAGGTGCCCACAATTCATATCGATCGATGGTCCGCTAACTGCAGCGCGTGCGCTTTGGCATTTGACTGGTGCGCCGACAGCTGACTCGCTCTGCCTCCCGCCGGGCGCCGGGCGCCGGCGTGCCTGTGCGCAGGCGACGCGGCGGATTAGAGCCATGGGCGTGACGACGCCGATCGTCAGGCTGTCCAGCGACATCCTCCCGCCAGACGTCGACGCATTCGTCAAGGCCGGGGCCGACGACTTCAGGCCCAAGGTCACACGCTGACACACTCTTGTAGAGGAGATAGATTGGCAGTGTACATTTGAGCGGCTCCGATGAATGATCATTCCTTTGAAGAAGACTCAATGATCATATCATTTCCTGATAACGTCTGTACCTGTGTGTTAATTTACAGCCGCTGTGCAAGGAGAAGCTCGTCCGTATTCTTGGCAAATTCAATGCCGCTGTGCAAGGAGAAGCTCGTCCGTATTCTTGGCAAATTCAATCTCGTTTAGCTCTCCATTTGCTGTCCAAGGAGAGAAGTTCGTCGTATTCTTGGCACTTACCTCACAATTTGCTGTCCAAGGAGAAGCTCGTCCACTCTCCATTTTCTGTCCAAGGAACTCATCCGATTTTCTTGCAGAATTGGCAGATACAATCTCGCTTTGTAATATAATCCGTATGTTAGTTGGTATATATTGGCATTATTACATGACAATTAGAGGTTTTCTACCGGTGCCAGACGGCTGTAGACCTCTAATCACATGAGTATATTGTCACGTTTGGTAGGACCATCGTGCTACCACTAATTGCAAAATGTAACGAGCAGGGTTTAGATTCCAGATAGAAAATGAAGCTTCAGCATTACGATCGACTCTACAGCATCCAAAAGCAGTAGCAAAGATGCACGACAAAAATCGTCTTCTCGTAAGAGGCACAAGTGGCAAGTGCATATAAAATGTAATTTAAGTGAGCTTTGCTAGCACGTACTAAACGAAAATTCACAAATGCTCACAAATGAATGCCTCTTACGAGCAGGGTTTGAAAATGCATTTTTTTTTTCAAGAGAGAGATGATGCAGGCACTCGTGCATAGTTATGAAAAACATTTCAGAAAGAGGTACCTAGCTAATAACATAATTTCTCAAATCCTTCGATGAAAGCATTATGAAACCGGGGGCAATCATAATATATATCTTTTGCATTAACTTTTTCCTGTTATAGTTCCTATTCAACATCCCCAATTTGATACTACCGAATTTCGTACAACAGATGAATCACCCCGCAAAGTCGATGCTCATTGGCTGAAATTTACAGTTGAGGGAAGCAAGTTGCGGTTATTTCAGCTATTCAGGATCCGACGAGACCCTTGTGTCTCGCATATGCAACAATGGAGATAAACATAAAGGCACAAAAGAGCCCTGATACAAGAACCACCTGTCACGGGAGGAACAAGTTACGCCAAGCAACGCATCATTATATGTGCCGTATTGCGAGTACAAACTTACCCATTTGAAGATGTATCCATGGTCCTCATTCCAGGTATACGGAATATTCATACCAAAGACTCCAGCAACTAACGAGTACAGCGACAGGCAGACTGTCCCAGAACTCAAGAATAACTCCAGCTGCAGGGACCAAACGAAAAATATGTTATTCTAAAAGAGTGCAAAAATGGACAAGTATTACTCAGGACTCCGCTTGGGTGATATGATATGGAATGCATATTCAGCACCAAGTGATTACACATCAAATTAATAAAAGTGACACCTGTCTAAAATTAATCTGTAATTCAGAAATTTCTACATCTCTAGCAAAGAATAACATGATGAGGTCCAGCTTATTGTAGATTATACCTGAATCAGCTGATTACGGTGGTTATCAAGCTGCATGGCAAAAGAAGAAAAAAATGTATTTAGAAACTGAATGGTCGAAAAACTGAATGGTCGAAACATAGAAGGCAGTATACATCTATTAGGGGACAACATTACCTGGATATTGATGTAATCTTCCGTGTCATCGATGTACTCTCTCAACTGAAAAGGTGTTGCAAACAAATTTAAACAATACCCATGTCAACATCAGCATAAGGGCAGGCTTTGGTAGTCAATTGTGATGTTGTAAAACTTAAAATCAGCTGCACCAACTTACCGTTGTCAACTTGTTTAATGTGCCATCAATTTGCATGAAATATGCCTGCAGATTATAATAACTTTTAAGTACTCAACCAAGATAATGACGTTATGTCTGTCAGGTAAAGGAACAAAATACAAACCTCTAGCAACATCTCTAGCTCTTCAACGTCATTCTCATTTCCATGCACAGTAGGTGCACTGGCTCTGCTTGCTCTTGATATTTTTGAACCAATAGTTGGGGATGCAGGGAACCAATTTGGTCCACCAGAACCACTGACAGGGGAAGATGCCCCAGCCAACTTTCTAGACAAGTAAAGATCTGCCATGTCGTCGTCATCATCCAATAATTGTTCAAGCTCATCTCTCACCTAGAAAATAGAGAACATTTTGTGATTCCTAAATCACTATTCACCAAGGATACTAAGTCATGAAATAAAATAACATGGCCCCATTTGGATCCTTGGAATTGAATTCATATTAATAATTTTAATTTAGATACATATTAATTAAGCTAATATGGTTATATATGGATTATATTTGCATATTATTGTTGGCTATATGAGAGAGATACTTATGTGTTGCATTTTTACCACAAGGGAGCGGGTTGAAGAGCGTGTTATAAGTTGCATAGAAACATAGCATGGTGATCTATATAATCGGTTTCCATCTCCCACCCAATGAATTTGATTTGAGATAGTCTTATATGTGAAGTCTAGTTTATTAACTAGATTTCAATTCCTCCAAATGAAAGGATCCAAACGGCCTCTAAGGGGACTTTTTATTCATACCATCACTTGGGAGGCACTTTTCATTTATACTATCAAGATAGTCAATTACATGTGGGATTTAGTTCTACACATCATTGACACGGACTCGTGGTAGAAATGAAAAGTGCACCTCAAATGGCGGTACAGATGAAAATACCAGCTAGCACATGAATAGAAGGCATACATCATAAACATTTAGCTCATACATGGCTTACATTGCAAACATCTTATTCAGAGGGCTCAACCAATTTCTGTTGGTTCACTTTTAAATAATATATTTTTTAGGAAACTAAAAGTAACAGTCCCATTAAGCATTTTAGGCAACCAGTATAGTACAAAAGTAATATAATTCAAAGCAAGCCACTTTCATGATAACTAACTAACATCTACATCTTAACTTTTGTTATTGAAATGAATAAATAGAACCTACTAGGAAAAAAAAATCATGCCTCCTGAAGTCGATTGTAAGAATGTCAATCCCAAAAGGCTGAAGAGAGAAAGCACTCTGTATCACAACTATCTAGCGTCTTACAGTGGCATGCTCATGATCAGAACTAAGCTTGCACAAAGCAGGGGAACTGAGCTTGCAACATGACATTCAGAATACAGTGGACAACACAAATTATCCACATTCTAAAGAAAATACCCCCAAAAAAACTGTGTAGAAAAGTATCAGGTAGCAAACCAAATGAGGTATGACAAACAAGAACCAGACCTTCTGAACCCTTGCGGTCAATCTTGTCATGCCGCTTTTTAGCTTACGTACCCTATCCAAGTTGCGGCTGCTGATCTGCGATGTCCACAACAGCTCGGCTTAATATGGAGAAATTGCTACCCAGAATGTATGAAGATGATGTAACAAAGAATTACAAGATCTTAGCTTGAAATGCCTTCATGGGTGTATGTAAAGTTGGAAACATATGATGTTAGCAAGGAGATAGATCTTGCCAATACTTACCAATGCAAGTTTAGTTTATTCTAGGGCTCTCCATGCAATATAGCTAATATTATGTTGGAACTGAATGAAGCTTAACCATACAGCATATCATCTGTTAGATTGAAGTGAAAAACTGTGTTCCACAACCATGACTTATACTATAGCCCAAATTTTCAGACTAGCATGCCCACAAAAGTAAGAGTGTTAGTTTTTTTTAGCCTTACATGCAAATCAGCATGTAATTTGGATTACTACTAAATTAATGCAAAAATATAGATCAGAAGGGAAGTAGTATAAATAAAATAAAGGTAAATGTTGTTGCAATCTTCCATCATAATTCTGTGTAGCAATTTTTACCAAATAATGATAACTCTACCTAGTCCTACACATAAGCAACTACAATGTGATTGCGCAGGATTACTTTATCCAATATTCAAATTTATATATATTTAAATTTCAGTTATGAAAAAAGAGTAAAGTAGAACATTTCTGCATCATGCAATTAGCACATCTTTTCAATGTTATTTAAAATAATCATATCATGCTTCTAGGATGCTCAAACTTCATCAAAACACGCTAGGATGTTCAAATCAATTGCATATTAATGGAACACAATATACAAGCACATCCACTCACCTTGGATGTCAACTCATCCAAAGCTGGGTAAGCATCGGTCTCAAGCTCAGTAGTGCGCGCATCAAGGAAGCTGCAGATTGCTTCCAGAGTAACCTCCAATGCACGGAACTCAAAAGGAGATTCTGGGGAGTTCATGAAATCAGATAGCAGGATGTTAATGAACTGTATATAGCTATTGTGGAAATCCACCAAGACAAATAAAAGAATAAATATATGTGAAACAATGGCGAGGGCTTGTTAACTTTCATCTAGCATGAACCGCAAAGATATATTGTTTGCAAGTCAATCAACACACGGGGATCCGGCTCCAAATGGCATGTCAATTATAGTTTGTTTCATACAATAGAAAAGTTAAAACAATCCAGGAACAGTGTACCAAAACGAATCACAAAGGTTGATATACATTGATTTGGTACAATACTTAGAAATATGTTGTTGTGCTCTGCCTACATAATTATCATCTTTGTTAGAGAAAAGAAAAGGGATGTACATGCATGCAAGGACAGGCACACACACATATCACAAAATATCTCAAGTTACGTTCATTTATCAAAAGCTCCTAGGGAAGTTAAATGAACATAATTTAAATTGCAGAGTCATATATATAACATTATTGGACAATTGCAATGAGACCCAGATACGGCATCAAATATCAAAGTTAAGTGCCATGGATATATACTTTGGACTAACATAACATACTTTTCCCAAAAGAATGTACCATGATAAGGACATAAATTTAAAAAGAAAGAAACAAAAATGGTGCACCATATCTCAATCAAAACTTTATGTCCATTTCTTTCTTGTATACAAACATTTCCTTGCCTGTTTGTTGTATATTCCAATTCTTGGGCATACAAGAGGGACAAATGTCAAACAAAGTAACCAAATCAACAATATACAAAGATATTAGTGTCCTTGTATAAGCAGTTGATAGAAAAATAGCAGAGACCAACTTACCATCTTCTTCTGCCCCTTCCACATCATGCTGGCCACTTAAGTTCTCTTTTCCATCATGATGAGTAGAACTTGATGGTACTAGCCGCCTACGGAGCTCCTCTACTACAGGGATTACATTCTCATCAGAAGGATCCCTAAGCAAAACCTGAACCAAGCCAAATACAATAGTTGTGAGAAACCAAATTTGCGACAGCTAAGAATGGGATATTTAAGTTCCTCAATTCAATCAAATAAACTATGGTTTTCCGATTATTTTATAGCAGCATGGCCTGATAACTAGTATAGCGAGCTCCTATTTAAAATCGAGGATTTGAGGGCAGAATGAAGCTATGTATTCGGGGGATTATAATTTTCACTTCAAAACTTTATATAGATAACTAATTGTCCAGGTTTGCATAAGTGAAGTTGCACATATAACCTGCAGAGATATGTGATTACTCTAGAATAGAGGGAACAACCTCCTAGCAGCTAAACAATTGGAATGAGGAAACAATAAGCAGTAAAATTCACCTCGTCGGAAGTGATGATTGCCTTTATATGCTGCTCGAGCCACCGACGAAGATTCCATCAAAAGAAAAAACAACAACAAAACTCGTTAGAAATCTCCTTTACTTTTCTTTTCAAATGAAGCAGCTGGATCACGTACTCGGCACCATTTACTATGAAAAAGCAGCAGAACAGCACGATCCAACATAATCGTTGGGATCACAAAGAAAAATCACCCGCGACTAGGGGATCAGTTCATCCTAGCAACAAATTGGTTCTAAAATTCTGTTCCCAGCACCATATCTAGCCACAAACAACACAAGTACCACACGAAAATCCGCGAAGGGGACGCGAAATTGAGAAATCACAGGAAACCCCGCCCGCATACGCTGTTCGATTATTCCTCCCACGCCATCCATCCATCCACCGAACAAAGCACGACACAATTGAATTGGCGAGGCGGACGGGACCAGGGCGCCGAGGAGCGCACCTCGAGATTGAGGACGATGGCACGCTCGCGGCCGAGGATGGTGGAGGGGTAGGAGAGCAGCGGGTCGAGGATGCGGAGGTCGCGTGCGTTGATGTCGACGCGGTGCATGATGGCGTACTTGTCGGCGTCGAGCACCCGCTCCTCCCCGGCGGCGTCGAGCAGGATCCAGGTCCGCGACGCGCCCCGCTTCTTCCCTCGGCCCCGGCGCCCGGCCCCGCCCCCGCCGCAGCCATCTCCAACGGCACGGGGCTCTCACATCTCCGGCGCCCGCCGCCGCCGCCGCCGCCGTAGCCGCAACCGCAACCGCCGCCCACGTGGACGGTGGACGGATGACCAGACGACCCCTTTATTACGACGGAAATTTTGCGACGACTGGAGAGAGAAAAAGTTTCAGAGGAGCTCAGAGGAGGAGCTCAGGTGCGTGGGCGTGGCTGCTCTGGCTCGCTCTCTTGTCGTAGGGTTCGTCGTGTGTTCGTGCGATGGGTGGATCTGCGAGCGAGAGCAATCAGTCTGCTAACGGTGCGGGATGAAAAGGAATCGTAATTATGCTCGCGGTGCTTAAATTAAGCTCTTGTGTTTCGTTGTATATAATCAATGATTTCATGAATTGACAGGGGTGTTTTTCAGTGAGACCCTTAATGTTATTTTATATAACAGGGCATGTTTTACTTTCCAAATGCTATGTAGTATAACTGATCTGATGAAGGGGCATGTTTAATTGTAGCGGGCATGTTTTAATTGTAGCCATCGACCTTGTTGCAAATATGACCATTCCTGAGTGATGCCTACACTGTACACGCCCGCTGCCATGCAGGCAGGCATATAAAAGCATTCACTACGGTACGTGACTGCGGCGGGGGTTGTCACAATCTCGTGTAAGTTGCGTCGAACATACAAAAACATTGGCGAACTGGCGATGGGAGGTTCGCGTGAGTTGCGTCGCGCGCGGTCCAGTCGCGACGACGGTGACGCGGATCGCCCGTGGGGCCTGCTCCGGAACCGAATCGGATGCCCACGCGGCATGCGCCGGCCGAAGGCCTGAGACTATCTGCACTCGATACGGGGAACGCGTCCGGAATCCGCGCTTTCCGGATGGAACTCCCGCAGCGGCGTCCGCAACGGTGACGTGGCGTCCGGAATCGCGGCGCCCGCATGCCAAACATGGCGCGGTAGCGGCCGTCCGTGGAGTGCCGCCGTGGCGCGGGCCCCGCAGGGAGAAGGGCGGCGGCGGGCGGCGGAGAGACGGGGGCGGGGCGGCCGGGCGCGACGGCGATGGCGGCGGCGGCTCCGCCGGCTCCGGCGAGGAAGGAGGGTGCGGGAGAAAGAGGGGGGAGGGAAGGCGTGCTCCGGCGACCACCGCCAGCGCTGCCTGACGACGCCGCCGCCGCTGGAGCGCTGCCGGCCAAGCGAGCGCCGCCCGGCGAAGCCTGAGCGTGTCTGCCCTAGCTGGCGCCGCTGAGCCTCGCCGCCGCGGAAGCGCTGGCGAAGCGCCGGCGCCAGCCCGAAGCCGCGCCGCCGGCCGCGAAACCGCCGCCAGCGCTAGGCGCGTAAACGTCGCGCCGCCACCACCGCGCCGGGCCGCGGGCTGCCGCCGCTCACCGCCCGGCCAGCGAAACAGCCTGAATCGCAGCCGGCATACAGCGCCGGGCGCTTGAGAGGGGATGAGCATGACGGGCGGTATGTGCCCGCCGGGAGGGAGGGGCCACCAGCCTTGGCCGGCTCGCCCGCCGCGAAGCGCCGCCCTTCGCCGGCCGCCCGAGCCCTTCCTTCGGCCGGGGGGAAGGAGCAGCATGGGGGAAGCGGCGGGGATTCTCCCGGGAGAGAGAGAGAGAGAGAATGGGTGGGGGAGAGAGAATGGGAAGGAGGGCGGTGGGAATAAAAAGAAGAAAAGGACACCGACACGTGGGTCCCACTAATATGGAGTAGAGGTATAGAGGATGGATGAGTGCGGAAGAAAGTGGTATAGAGAACGAAATCTTGATGACCAGGATGGAATATTCTTTTTAAAGGGTAGATTTAGAAGACGACCAGGTGCGGATAGCCTGAAGCCCGAAGCCGAGCTGGTTGGTTGGTCCACGCTTTTCTCGCCGAGCAGAGGCGCGGCGGCGGAGTGGGCGGACCAGAAGCAGCAGCAGCAGCCCCGGGGCCGGGAGACGTCGGGCGCCCGCGAGCGCCTGCTGGAGAAGACCGCGCCCGCTACTCCGCTAGCGCTAGGTGCGCGCCGCTTCATCAGGCTATATACTACGTGTCGATCGGATAGGGGACGCAACGGTTTTATTCGTAAAAATCCGGAGACAGATAGGCAGGTAGATAGATCCATCGTGCTATCAAATCTTTCTGATATCATCGTGCTTGGGACGTGTTTGGTTTAGTGTGCACACTAGTACTAGGCTAGCTAAATTTTATAGCTAGTTAATTAACTAGTTTTTTTATTTAATTAGTCGTCGTTTGGTTTAGATCTCATATTTTAACCTGGCTTCATTGTTTTCCCTCGGCCACCTTAACTAAAATTGGTAAAAATTCTGAAAATACACGAGCATGCACACGCCAAGCCAACGTCATTCATGCACGGCTGATGCGTCAACGGTGAGGAGTGTTCGGTATAGCCGTTGGATCATTCCCGTTCTTTAACTATGCACGCCGAATCCGATACGCTGTGATTTGACCCCCCCAGAGTTTACTAATGGCTGCAGTCGCCTTGGTCTCTTCAGAAGACTGAGTTGTAATCCCCAAGTCCCTTTCGTCAGTGGTAAATTACCTTGCAAGGTATATGGTCACGTCCTCGAGTTTTTCGTAAACAAAGCTTCGTTCCATGATTCCGTATTTTCTTTTACAGAAATACGTGCGCTGCCCTGCCCAAGGAAGACAGATGACAGGTTTCCAGAGGTGGCACTTGACAGATGGTGGATCTTACTAGATGCGGTGACGGGAACAAAGCAGATACAGTAATCTACAGCTTTCTGAGAGCAACACCTCTACGCATAGATTCCACAGACAAGTTCTAGATATACTCCGTACTTATATTACTTGGTATATAAGTATATATATTTGGAAAGGGAAACAGGAATCGTCCTTAGTTTCACACGCAAATAAACACGTACACATTATATATTTATTATAGCAAACCAAACAAAGAGTAACGAATCCGAGCAGGACACCGTACACCACATTAATCAAGTATAAACCATATCGATCGAACCGTGTGTGCATGCGTACGTGTGTGGTGACTGCGCCTCTGCCTGACTGGTCGATCGGCCGCGTGTGATTCCTCAAAACAAGTGTTACCGCAGTCCGCAGGTGCATGCGTCTACGTCAAACGTACGGATGATTCCACTTGTCGCGTTGGAGATACTTGAAGCGTATACGTACGTATAGAATACGTGATTTGCAGTTTCAAAAAAAAAAAAGAATACGTGATTTGCCAAAGCCTATTGAGACCTTGTTGAGATGTAAAAAGTTGGAATTACAGCGTTTTGTTTATATTTGACAAATATTAATCTAATCGTAGACTAATTAGGATGGCTCAAAAAATTCGTCTCGTTATTTATAACTAAATTGTGTAATTAGTTTTTTTATTTACATTTAGTGCTCCATATATATAGCTAAAAATTGATATGACGGAGAAAAAGTGAAAAAACTCGAAATTTGAATGGTATCTAAACAAGACCAGTATTTTATCTCATGTATCCCCTGGGTAGGCTAGAAATTAAAGAACGGGGCTCTCAGGAGTGGTGGGGTCGTCGTCGTCCTGTGCGGCGCCTCGGAAACCGAAACAGGCGAGCATTGACAACTTGACATCCGGCTCTG